>OX424575.1:105102168-105337168 GCA_949152435.1 Gastracanthus pulcherrimus | reverse complement strand
TAAAATAAATAAAATAAATAAAATAAATAAAATAAATAAAATAAATAAAATAAATAAAATAAATAAAATAAATAAAATAAATAAAATAAATAAAATAAATAAAATAAATAAAATAAATAAAATAAATAAAATAAATAAAATAAATAAAATAAATAAAATAAATAAAATAAATAAAATAAATAAAATAAATAAAATAAATAAAATAAATAAAATAAATAAAATAAATAAAATAAATAAAATAAATAAAATAAATAAAATAAATAAAATAAATAAAATAAATAAAATAAATAAAATAAATAAAATAAATAAAATAAATAAAATAAATAAAATAAATAAAATAAATAAAATAAATAAAATAAATAAAATAAATAAAATAAATAAAATAAATAAAATAAATAAAATAAATAAAATAAATAAAATAAATAAAATAAATAAAATAAATAAAATAAATAAAATAAATAAAATAAATAAAATAAATAAAATAAATAAAATAAATAAAATAAATAAAATAAATAAAATAAATTAAATAATTTAGATAAATAAATAACCTAAATAAATACATAAAATAGATTAGGACTACACAGAAATTAACGAAAACAATTTATTTATCAGTATTCGAAAAGTTCACTTCTGTGTATTCCCGTCACCATGTAATTGTTTAAGGTGCCTGCCTAACGCCGTTTTAAATTTACAAAAAGATTACAGGCACCTCACACTGCTTGGGAGCGAATTTCAGAGGTGCGCACCTTGAACTCTAAACGAGAAAAGGCCCTTATCGTTGCGCGACTCCGGAACCGAAAGCTCCTTCCTACCACCCCTACCTGAAGTCCTGGCCTGATTTTTTTTCAAAAAGGGCAGTAAGATATAGTGGCTGCCGTATGACAATCGCTTTGTAAAGCAACAGCCCCATAAAATTCTCCCTCCTCACCTTCAGATCCAGACAGTTCAGTCTTTCTCTGTAGGAGGTGATATGCTCCTCACGCCTAACACCACATATGTATCTTACACATGAATTCTGTAAACGTTGTAGTTGTGTCTGAAGCTCCCCTGACTCGTCAAGAAGAACCACTGTGCAGTAGTCTAATTGAGGTAGTACCAGTGCATATGCCGGCTGCTTCCGTAGAATCTTCGCGGTGCAAGAACGGAATAATTTCAGACTATACAGAACTCTATTAACTTTCTTACTGACCGCATTCAATTGCGGCTTACATGTTAACTTTCCGTCCATCACCACGCCGAGGTTGGTAACTGTATCGACAAAGGGAACGTATACGCCGGTCTGTATCTCAATGCCTTGCAAGTCAAGGCTCTGAACCTGTTTGATGTTGTGATCAGATGCAAAGATAATCGCCTTTGTCTTGCCGACATTGAGGCTCAGGTCAGCTGACGATGCCCAATTCGACACTGCTCGTGCTACAGCCGACGTGCAACCGATACCATCATGAAGACTTGAGCCTAGGTTTGCAGGTCGTCAGCATATAGTATGTGTTCTACACCATTTAAGTCTAGTGCGTCTGTGTCTTGTAAGTCGTTTATGTAAAGGCTGAAAAGCAAGGGTCACAGGACTGAGCCCTGTGGCACGTCAAGATTGGTGGTTAGACAACCTGAATCCCCTTTTGTATTAGTGACGACTGTCTGTCGTCTCCCCATTATATATGACTTAAGCCACAAGAGAACACTCCTGGAGAAACCCATGCGCATCAGCTTGCGCAGCAGCTTAGTGTGTGAGATGGTGTAGAATGCTTTATTAAAATCAAACATCAACAAAATAGTCAAAAGTTTTGTGTTGTTGTTAATGCCTGATCTTATGTCTTCCGTTAATTTTAGTAGTGCTGTCTGTGTACTTTATTGCTGTCGAAAACCAGTCTGCATCGGGTCTAAAGTGTTGTTTTCCCATAAAAAGTCAGTTATTTGGTCGTGTACTATTTTCTCCAGGACTTTGGGAAGGAAACTCAGCAGAGCAATTGGTCGAAAGTCTGACACCGTGGATGGGACAGGCTTCTTCTTCAAAGGCACCAATTGAGCTCCCTTCCAAGTTCCCGGAAAAATGCCGCTGGACAAGGAGAAGTTAAAGATTTTAACAATACGATCTCCCACAAACGGAAGAACCTTAGCCATTATACTTTGAGGGATGCCGTATTCGCCTATAGCCTGTGACGAGAAATGAGCAACAGTCAGGAGCACGTCTGAGAAGTTGACTTCTCGAAAAACAAAGCCGTCATCACTGGCAGCGGTCTAAACGTTGTCAAGTTCTTCATCACTTTCACTTTGTGAGATCGACACCCCTGCAAAGTGGGCATTGAGCTCTTCTGGCGAGAAACCATGAAGCTCCTCTCTTGTCTTTGGCAGAAGGCCCATAATAGCCTTGAGCTCTTTCTAGATGTCTTTCTCGTTATCAATAGCTTCGAAAATTCTATTTTGCAAAAAGCTTTCCCTTGTTTCCTTAGTTCGTCATTCAGTTTCTGTTGCAAGGCTCTGATACTTCTGCCACAGTCTGTCGTCTTTGGTCCGAGCATAACGTCTTCATACAGAGTCACGTTTTTTGTATAAATGTGTCAGTTGAGCATCAACCCATGGTGGATTCATTTTCTTTTTCGGCGTAAATTCATTTAAGGGCGCAATTTGATCTATCACAGCCATGAGGTTGACACTGAGACACTCTAATTGACTGTCTACACCTGCCGCAGGACCCTCAATCGGCGACCAATCACAGTCAGCTAAGCGAGATAGGAGGTCGTCTTGCTGGATCGATTTATAATCCCTGTAGCTGAAAGATTCAGCCACAGGGGATGCAGCAGTTTTGACCCCAATCTCGACCTGTATGATGTTATGATGACTGGGAAAGGGTGCCGGCTGAATGTCGCTGCTCAGTGCAACGTATTATCTGCTAGGATCACATCAATCCATGTGTGAGAATCTGTGAGATGATGAGTGGCACCATGATCAACTAGTTGAAGGTTGAGATCATCAGCTAACCGCCTGACAAATCTTGCTTCGACTGACGTTCCGAGTAGGTTCGCATTCAGATCTCCCATTATAATTTTATGATTAAAATCTTGCGTATTTGTAGTTAGTTTGTCTGTTAAGTCGGAGCCCTGTACAAACGGTAAGAGAGAGAGAGAGAGAGAGAGAGAGAGAGAGAGAGAGGGAGAGAGAGAGAGAGAGAGAGAGGGAGAGAGAGGGAGGGATAGTGGGAGAGAGAGAGAGAGAGAGAGAGAGAGAGAGAGAGAGAGAGAAAGAGAGAGAGAGAGAGAGAGAGAGAGAGACATACTTTTTATTCGTCACTATGACAAAAATTTACAGCTGTATGTACATTTGGATAAAATTAGTTATCACATTATCAGTCATTGCATTTTAAAGGTTTGGATCGCTATCATAGGTCGTAAATTTATAGTCTAACATATCATAATCTAGTCAGTGCTATCATATATCGTTTCGTCAACTTAATAATATATAAATAAATAGATAACAAGTAATACATACACATACACGTTTATATTGCACATACATCTATCGCGTCGAATATAAAACACCTTTCATTCTTCCTTCATTCTTACAATCATTCACGCTAATAATTACACTCACACTTCACACTTAACACTTAAAATAAACTGAGACTACACAGATATGAACGAAATACAATCACAAGCGGTTTGACGTGAATTGCAGGTCTATGACTATCACTTATGGAGTATTGTGGCCGTGTAATTCTTTAACGTATCCACCTAACGTCGTCTTAAACTTACATAGTGATGGCACACCTTACACTGCAAGAGAACAAGTTCCAGAGGCGTGCACCCTGGGCCCTCAAAGAATATAGGCCCTTATCAGTTTTTCATACACCCCCCCCCCCCCTACTTGAAGTTCTGGCCTGAATTTTTTCGAAAACAACAGTAAGATACGTTGGATGCCGCATAACAACCACTTTATAAAGCAGCAACCCCATAAAATACTCTCTCCTCGCCTTCATATCAAACCAGCCCCGGCTCTTCCTGTAAGGAGTGATATGCTCGTCTCACCTCACACCACATATATACCTCACACCACATATATACCTCACACATGAATTTTGTAAACGTTGTAGTCGTGTCTGAAGCTCACCAGAGACATTAAGCTAAACTACTGAGCAGTAATCCAGGTGAGGTAATACCAATGCACATGCCAACTGCTTACGAAGTGCCTCAGTAGTGCATAAGCGGAAGAATTGCAGGCTATAAAGAGTTCTCTTACCTTCCTGCTAACCGCACTGTGGCTAACCGCGCTGCTGTGGCTCGCCGAGATTGGTGGTTAGCCAATCTAATTCGTCATTTATATTAGTAATGACTTTTTGTCTACGACCTGTGATGTATGACTTAAGCCACAGGAGAACGTTCCTGTGAAATAGTGTCGAATGCTTTGCTGAAATCAAATAATAATAAAATAGTCCTTAGTTTCTTTTTGCTATTTATTCCTTTTCTGATGTCTTCGGTGTCATCAAAAAGTCGGTAATTTGATCATGGACAATTTTTGCAGGACTTTGGAAAGGAAGCTTTACAACGCAATGGGGCGGAAACCAGAAATCGAAGACTAACTGAAGAGCCCTGGCCACCACACTTTATGGGATTCCGTCCTCACCTCTAGCCTGTGACGAGAAATAAGCAACAGCCAGGACTATGGCAGAGATGGTGATTTCTCTGAAAACAAAGCCGTCATCACTGGATAAGGCCAGGATGCTGTTAAGATCTTCGTCACTTTCACTGTGGAAGACCGACACCCCAGCAAAGTGGGTATTAAGCTCATCCGGTGGAAAACCATGAAGCTTATCTCTTATTTTAGGCAGGAGTCCCAAGCCCTTGAGTTCTTTCCATATGTCTTTCTTTGTATCAAGAGCTTCAAATATACGGTTTCGTATAAAGCTGCGACCAATAACTAAACGAGTTAGCTACAGGGGCTACAGCAGTTTTAACCCCAATCTGAACCTGTATGATGTTGTGGTGACTGGGAAAAGGCGCCGTCTGGTTACTATTGCTAAACACTATGTTATTGTCATCAGTCATTATTACGTCTATCCATGTGTGAGAATCATTGAGGTGATGATTCGCACCATAGTTTAGTATATGAAAATTAAGGTCATCGTAAGTCGCCTAACAAATTTTGCATCGTCTGACAGCTTGAGTAAATTCGCAATCAGATAGCGCCCATGATTATTTTATGGCTATAATCTTGAGCATGCGTGGTGAGTTAATTGATAAAATCAGAGCTCTGGAGAAACGGGACGCGAGGTGGTTTATAAATAAGTGCAACAAAGAGAAGCGGTAGACTACCCTGCTGCACACTGCACATGATATATTCTGAGATAAGCAGCTTTCCCTCCTATGTAGTCCATGAACTGCACAGAAGATTGGTTTTGAAGGTCTTGTGAATATATAGGATTAATCCGCCTCCGAAATTGTTACGATCGAGTCTAATGCAAGAATAGCCATTGATCTGAATCCGATCACTCTCAACGTCAAGGCATATGTGCGACTCAGCAACTCCAAAGAGATGCTAGGCGGGACCACTGGAACGAACTTGTCTGAGGATCTCAATGTATCCTAAAAGAGAGGTCACATTTATAAGACCTGTTCTCAATCCCAAACCGTGTACCCCCCCCCCCCTGCCCCCAACAGTGCCCCTGGTTAGTCATTCCGCAGCGGCAGCCTCGGTTGGTTTAGAAACTATAGTGACAATCGCTGATCTTCTATTTACTGTATTACACAATTTTTTTGACCTCCGTTTCGCTTGAGTTTATCTCGTAGAAAGACAATATTACTTGAAGATCAGCTGCTGCGGAAAATTCATGAGAAACATCGCCATCACGTCTCTTGACCAGGAAACGGCCCGCTGTATATCTTTCATATTTAAAATTAAGCCTCATCGCAAGGACCTTTAGGCTTCTGAATTTTAAAAAAGAGTCTTTGTCTAGGAGCTCATTAATGAAGATTTTAGCATTTATTATTAAATCATTAGTTTCCTGGTCAAAAATCGAGGTGTCTACGTCTCTCGTATGGAAGCTTCTAATAAACTTCTTCCCACGCATAATTTCCCCTACTAATGCACTATTGGAAAGGGTAACAACCCACGGCGACCGTCTACTCCCATCTTTCGCGGAAATTGGTAACTGAGGCTGTCGTTCATCCGATCGGAGCAGGCGTATAATGTCCTCTTTCCGAATCAGTAGGAGGATCCTGCGCAGTACAATGTGTGCAATATCAATTCTATTACTTTCATCACCATTAAATTCGGCCCCCCATCGACCGATTTCACTCGCGTGATGCGTAGGAGCGATGCAGCTCTACTTACTTCTTTTTATTACTATTTTTATTGTAGGTAACGCGTTTGTCATTCGGAGCAAGTAAGCTACCTCCGTCGAAGATGTTGCCAGTACTATTACGATTATCATCGTCATTATTATTACTATTCGACTTAAAGTTATTATTTTATTATTAGTGTTATTATTGATAGTGGTCGACGAGAAAGTATTTTCTTCATTTCTAGTGAGTATGCCAAATATGTAGTTTTCTAACAGGTTTGATGTTTCTGTATTTGTGTGTTCAATGTTCTCTATTTTTCTTAATATTGTATCATGATCATTATTACTTTTATTTATAAAATTATCTATTGTTCGTGTCATAGTGGCTTGAAGGGTGTGATTATGATTTTTTAGGTTGCATACTTCTTGACAGAGTGCTTGTTTTTCGCTCTTCAACTCCTCCATCTGGGAGTGTTGAAAAGACAGGGTATCTTATATTTTCTGCAACTTGGATTCAATTGAAAGCGTTAAGTTGTGTATTGCTGGTAATGAGCTTAACGCATTAACAAGTGCATCCAATTTGTTTTCAAGAGAAGTATTGTGCCTACCAAGTGCACTGTCAATATCTTTAGAGGTCGAGTTGGCATACTCCACTAGAAATGAGACCATTGTTCGTTGATTCTGCAGTTCTGCGTCCCGAAAGACTGCGATGCGTCTTATCCCTGCGTTGAAGTGTCCGCCCCCATGGCCATAGCTTCGCTTGGAGATTCCCCACTATGCCCATCTACCATGCTGGAAATGTGTGGGCCGTGTGACGTCACCGGAGACGACGACGCCAATCGGAGCTTACTATTGACGGGGGCGGGGCGTAGTCATGGCAACGCAGAAAGTAGGAAGTTGGTGGGCGTGGCCCTGCTTATTGGATTGGCCCGCTGTGCAGCAGTCGGCCTCTTATTGGCTGGAGTGGACGAGACTAGCTCCTTTTCTTTCCCACTCGCAGCGGTGTTGCTCTTCGCCTATGGCACTGTCGACTCGAGCGAACACTTCCTCGACTCTATGCACTCCTGGCACGCTACAGCTATTGGTCGGAGCTGAAGCGCGATGCGCTGTGCGCGGGTGAGTGCAGCGAGGAGTTTGCATTCCGGGTGACAGCTAATGTTACACAAGCAACCCTTACGTAGTGCATTGCTCCTCCCAGAAATCTCACCGCAGATGGCGTACTTGTCGACTATGATGGTTGTGGTGATAGAGTAGAGACGCTCTGCAGATGAAATAGGTGATGTTGTTACGTGGGCACAGCAGATGTCACCTCGGTTCGATGTTGGTTGTTCGTCGAGTCAGCAGATGGCATGCAGGTAAAGAGGGTGCTCTACACGCACTGCTCCAGCTGCGTGGGACCTCTGTGATCTCGATGGCTCGTGCTCAACTGCTGCCACTCTGCCGCTTTCTTAGCTCCTAACTTCAAAACTGGCTGCGATAATCTTGCCGTTTCAAGGAGAAAATGTCATGAAAGTCCAACAGTACAGATACAGATAATATCTGCAGGGGTGACTTACATATAGGCGCTTGCAAGGAACTGAAACAAATAGGTCTGCAGACACAAGGGATACAGAGACAGCTCCCGAGACACTCAGTATACATGTAGTATTACATATGTATATATAAATATGTGCATGTGTGTAGAAGAACACACATGCGAGATATATATGCATGTGTATAAATGTATATGTATACATATATTAGAGCCAATACAGTTTAATTAAAAGGTTCTATTCTAGCTTTAAATATATATGTGGGGCTGGACTTCACTTGTGTATAGGATCGCCCCGACCCATATAGTAACGACAAAATCGTGGCACGACTAGTCGATTTAGGAGGGAGTACATGAGTGCAGGCCATATTCACAATAGATCTAAATATTGATTCGCTGTGCGAATTTATATTCTTGTGTAATAACTATAAGAGTAAAGAGTAAAAATGTTTGGCAGGTTAAAACGTAAATTCAGGAAGGAAACAACTCGGACGAGATCACTAGGATAACACCAATAGCCCAGTCCGATACTACGCCTATTCAACAGAGTACGCAGACATCTGAAACGCAGCAGAGTACAGAAACATCTTCAGGTCAAAGTTAATTAAATCAGGGGATAACATAATAAATTAAAATTATTTAAAGATTAACGTATAATCACAAATACACACAATGTATAATTAAATTTAAGGCCAAGTATTAAAATATAAAAATAAAATTTTACAGAGAATACTGAAATAAAAGCAACAAAGCCTTCAGATATGACCGAATTAATTAACGTCATGAAAGAACAGATCGAGGTCACAAAAAAAAATAGTTTTGATGACTTAAAATGTCAACGACGGGATAGAGAAGCTCACAAATCTGTTCGAGAATGATAAAGAGCAGGTAAAGGAACGGATGAAGGTCTGCAAATCTAGTCTTGCAGAAATCAAGACACTTTGGGAAAAAATGACAGAGACATTCAGAGATCCAGAGGTAAACAATATTTTACGCTCTACCGAAATACATACAAGTGGGAATCAGACAACAGAAACAGTAGAAATTAACCCATTAGAATCAAACACAGAACAAACAGAACACAATTTTAATTTAACATCACTAGAAGAAATGAATATAACCTTTTCAAAATTAAATAAAACTCTAGAGTCAAACATTCAAAATAAAATTCACATTAAAAGAGACTACAAACTCAAAATAAAAGTAACCTCGAAGTTTGGTTGGATTCGTTAGATTCAGAGTTACTGGCGAACCATTTATCAGACATATTAATTAATTCAGAGAAGTATGCAAATAATAATTCAGAAAAAAATGTAGAACTAAGAAATTTGGTGAAAGATATTATGATAAATCACTTCGACGAATAGAAATTAGACGAATCGAATCAAATACAACACACGCTACGGTTAGACAAAAATTACACAGCATTAAGAAAACTAACAAAGAAAAGTAATAGATTTTTGGGATAGGTTTGAAAATATCATAAGAGAATATGAGAGTTGTAACACAACAGTACCATTGACAGATAAAGAGAAAAGATCGGCCTTTTATCATGCTGTGAGTGACTCAAGTCAAGAATTAAGATCTGTCTGCTTGCTAAAAGGCCAGACCGGCTCTGGGATGTCGTTAAAGGAAACGAAAAACTGTCAGTTACGGATTGAGGCACAACTGCCAAGAGCTCCAGAGATCCGAGCAAACGTAGCACAGAAACAAAGAGGAAAGCCTTCAGAGCCAAATGAGACCAAGTGCTACAGATGCAACATGATGGGACACTGGTCGTCCGAGTGTCCTCTGAGGGAATACAATGCATGGTTTTGCTACTATTGCAATGAAATCAGAGGACATAAGGGCGACCAGTACCTCAAGGCTGTTCAAAGGTATGATACAATTAAAAGCAATCAATGTCACAAACACACAACACACTAACACACAAGGTAGAGGTAAAGTTACATTCAGAGGCAGAGTAATCAAAAACCAAAGTAGAAACAAACCCTATAACAAAGACAAGAGACCAATCAATAAATATACGAGGGTAGTTCAATAAGTCTTTAGAATGACCAACAGATGGCGCGCGAATCGCTCCAAATCATCTGTTTTCAGTCACCACCACTCCCGACTAGATATATGGTGCAGTCACAGTCCACATCTTCTGAGTTTACGTGTTTTTATAACCAATTGAAAAAAAATTGCTTGTTAAGAAAAATGGAAAAAAACGAGTTCAGAGCGGTAATTAAACATTTTCATTTAAAGGGTTTAACTCCATATGAGATAAAAAATGAATTGGACTCAGTTCATCGCACATCTGCCCCTGCCTTAGCAACGGTTTATAACTGGGTAAATGAATTTAAGCGTGGTCGTACATCAATAAGTGACGAACCACGTTCAGGAAGGCCCGTAGAAGCAACTACTCCCGAAATCATCAATAAAATCCACGATATGGTGTTGAAGGATAGAAGATTAAAAGTGCGTGAGTTAGCTGAGGCCACAAGGATATCTATAGGTGCAGTTGTTTCAATTCTACATGAAAAATTAGGCATGAAAAAGCTATCGGCAAGATGGGTGCCGCGTTTGCTCTCAGCTGAGAATAAACGCAATAGAGTGGTCGCCTCTGAGGCTCTTTTGGCGCGCATAAATCGGAATCCTGAGGAATTTTTTCGCCGATTTGTGACTGTGGATGAAACATGGATACACCACTACACTCCTGAGACAAAGGAACAATCCAAACAGTGGATTTCCACAGGCGAACCAGCTCCAAAGAAGGCAAAGACCGTAAAGTCAGCTGGTAAGGTTATGGCTACAGTTTTTTGGGATGCACGTGGAATTATACTTATTGGAAAAGGGTAAAACAATTACTGGTGAGTATTATGCATCATTATTAGAGCAGCTGAAAGAAGAAATTAAAAAAAAACGACCACATTTGGCGAGAAAAAAATTCTCTTTCATCACGACAACGCCCGAGTTCACACATGCTTCGTTTCAATGGCTAAAATTGAAGAACTAAAATTCGAATTGGTCGAACACCCACCGTATTCACCAGATTTAGCCCCCAGTGACTTTTTCTTATTTCCAAACTTGAAAAAATGGCTCGGTGGACAGAGATTTACGGACAACGAAGACGTCATTGCCTCTGTAAGTGCTTATTTTGAGGAACTTCCGAAAACGCACTTTTCTGAAGGATTAAAAAAACTTAAAAAGCGATTGACCAAGTGTATAGAGCTCCAAGGAGATTATGTTGAAAAATAAAAAAAAATTTACCCAAAAAAAATTGTTTTTATACTTTATTCTAAAGACTTATTGAACTACCCTCGTACCAACGCCAGCGCCAACTTGACATGTAAACAAACAACTACACATTTAAATGATAAAAAGTTTAGTTTTATAGCAAATTCGGGAGCAACTAAACATATTATTAGTAAAGGTTTTGTACTAAAAAATTACGCTAAGAATAGAGGGCAGGAAATTGAGAGCGCAAATAAAAATAAGAGTGCCAATAAAAAGAACGATGGAAAAGGTAACTTATATTTTGAACCAAAATCTAAAGAAGAAACAATTCTTTTATCTAATGTTATATCAGCATCTAATATAGCAGGTAATCTCTTATCACTAAGAAAATATGCTGATGCCGGTTATGGTATATATTTAGATGACATTGAATTAATAATCTTTGACAAAATAACAGAAGAAAATCATATAACAGGATATTATCAAAAACCAAATTGGTTAATCGATTTCAAACGGAAACAGATACGTTAAAGAGCTTTAACGAGAAACCATCAGAGATTGGGAGGGAGAAAGAACAGGAAATCTCTGTAGATAATACAGAAAACGAAAAGAATATTAGAATAGATTTTGGTATCAATGAAGAGGAACTTAAAAGGAGAATATTAGATCTAAATAAAATACTACTAAAAGCAGAGATAGAAAGACTTCAAGAAAACACGCAGAAAAATTGTTCAGAGAAAAAAGTATAAAATCAAGTGAAGGAATGTTGTGGCAAATAAGACTTGGACACACATTCGTAGAATACTTAAAACAGATGCAAAAATATGAAGAGAAACTGAAAAATGTTAATTTTGACAAAGACATTCTCGATTCCGAAATTTGCATCTTAGCAAAAATGGAAAATCTCCCATTCAAAAATACTACAGGCAGGTCAGACAGACCATTGCACACAATACTCATAGATACAATGGGAAAGATTACACCAGCATCTTTTCCAGGAGAAAGTAGATTCATAATTCTATTTGTACTAATACTCTAGATGACTACTCAAGATATGCCGGAGCTTACAGCGTGATACACAAGAGTGAATCAGGAGAATGCCAGCAAAGATACTTAACACACATGAGAAATATAATAGGTAAATGGCACAGCATGGAAAAAGACGATTGAGAAGAAAATTAGAGCGCTGATGTTCGATTCAGGTCTGCCACTAATCATGTGGGTACTGGCAACCGAAGCAGCAATATATATATACAATCCAATACCTCATAAAGGAATTAATTTCAAAACACCTTTATCAGTAGTAAATCGAAAAATAGAAAAATAGAAAAATAATCACTTAGAAGAATTAAAGAGATTTGGATGTGTATCTTATGTAAAAATACCAATGCCAGAAAACAAATTCTCAGAGAGAGCAATAAAAGCTGTTCTCGTAGGATATACACCCACAGGCTACTTGCTATGGCATCCGCAAATATTAAAGTTCTTAAACTCTAGACATGTAAAATACAATGAGAAAATAGTATACAAAGCCATTTACCCAGATACATAATTAAAAAACATAGAATTCGAAGAAACTGAAGAAAAAGAGGCAAAACAAATACAGAGACCAGTAAAATTGATGAGTCAAAAAAATCAAGAAGTAGAATGACCAAGAGAAAAAGCACAGAAGAGGAAGTAAGACAACCTAAGGTTAGAAAAATAGCGGAAAGAAAAGCGAAAGCAGATCCTAATAAAGACTCTAATTTTATATACATAGCACAGAATATTAATGAAGAGAAATAGGATGAGAATGAGGAAGATGAACAAATGTTTATAGCATTGAAAGTCATAAAAAAAGATCCAACAAATTACAAGGGAGCAGTAGAATCAATCAACAGAGATAAATGGCTAGAAGCCATACAGGAAGAGCTAAACTCAATTAAAGAAAATTAAGTCTGGAAAATTGTAGATAGACCTACAACTGGACCAAACAGATTAAAACCAAACATCATAGATTCCGGATGGGTATTCAAGAAGAAAACAGAAGAGAATGGACAAGAGAAATTCAAAGCCAAGTTAGTCATCAGAGGCTTCAAAGATAAAAGTTTCTATGAATTCAGAGAAACCTATGCTCCAGTATCGAGACTCTCAGTGATAAGATCAGCTTTAGCCATAATAAACACACACGATTTAGAGGCAATTCGATTACATGTGAAAACTGCATTTTTAAATGGTATACTTGAAGAACAAATATTCATGGAGATCTCAGAGGGACTGGTAATGGATGAAACTACCAGAAAAATACAGAGGAAGTCAATAAACTAGAATTGGAAAGAGGTATAAGTGATCTCTGCTTATTCACATGGAGAAAAGAAGGATAAATGGCTCTGCTGGTATTATATGTCGATGATATGATACTAGCTAGCAATAGTCCAGTAAAGCTACAGACAATTCAGTCAACTTTGTGCAAAGTGTTTAAGATGAACAATCTTGGAGAACCAAAAGTGTTCCTGGGAATGAAAATTTCAAGGAGCGGAAAAGACAGAATATTGACACTGGATTAATCAGAATATACAGAAAAAATATGAGCGATATTTTGGATTAAAGAAAGAATCTTGTAATACAGAGAAAGAAGATGAAGGGCAAATTCCATGCAAAGCGCCTTATAGAGAAGCGATAAGAAGCTTACTGTACTTGGCAGGAGCTACAAGACCTGATATAGCCTTTGCAGTAAATTACTTATCCAGAATGCAAATATCACCCACAGAGAACGACTGGAAAGAGGTAAAAAGAATTTTTTGTTATTTAAGAGGAACGACGCAAATGAGATTGAAATTCATAGCAGATGGAAACGAACTAGAGGCATATACAGATGCAAGCTGCAGAGACTGTGATTATTCCTCATCAACAGGAGGATACATAATAAAATTGTACGGTGATACGGTGGCCTGGAGAAGCCACAAACAATCCTATATGACTTTATCCACATGTTAAGTAGGGTACTTGGCTATGAGCGTAGCTTGCCGAGATCTCATATCTCTATACAAAGTAATAAGAGACATCACTGGAAAAACACTCTATCCGGTAACAATTTGGTGTGATAAATAAAGTCTTAGTTAAATAGATAGCTACTAAAGAGAATGAAGCCGATATTATGACTAAGCCTCTACCTCCAAAAATTCATCAATACCTTAGAGATAAAATATTATGCAAAACATAAACCATAATATTTTTTTTAGAGTTAGAGTACTAATGTTATTCTTACTGTTAGAGACTCCCAGATGACTGAATAAGAGCCACGAAACGAGGGAGTATCGGTGAAGCGCTAGACTTCGTTTTTCATGCGCGTGAGCGCAAAGAGTAAACTACATCTTTCCCCTGTATTCCCCCACTCCCACTTACTACATCGCTGTTGCCATCACGTCGCAGCGTGCTGCAGCAGGTATCATTCGAGCTCGCTCTCTTCCGCACGCCGAACGTCTTTCGCAGCCATTCCAGAGTCTACTTGTTCCGTGTGTATATACATTATATAAATATAAACTCAGTGTAGTTATTTCACCACCTGGACAACCTACTATCCCACCAATTCTGCCAAGATTCATAACTGTGCTACGCGTAAACCTCATTATAAGCATAAATGAGATGTTCGAAGAAATCGTCCATCGAAGAGCAGTTTAGGTATTTTTAGCATATAGAACATTATATTAGAACATTATATACCCAACGAGTAATCTAAATCTGCAAAAAAAAATTAATTTTAAATTAAATCCTAAAAACAGTAGCTATTTAAAAGTTTTGAAAAATCACCGAAGGACACCCTTAACTAAATATCTTCATAATTCAGGCATCACATCATTATTTATTTTTTCAAAATTAAAAAAAATTTAATTGCCTCCTAATATTAAATTTGCAGCTCAATTTAGGAATAACCGATTTTAATAAGTGAAAGTTTGTGAAAAGAGACACAATAAAAAAAACCGCTGCCAATTCATTGGCACTTAGCTTTCTCAAACTGAATTAATTGTTCTAATATAAAATTTGTTATTCTAATAAATTAGTTTTAAGTTACTATATCTTTTTTTAATTAGAATTTAAAGAAATGTGTACTGATTTATCATTAATTACAAATCCAACTTCGGATTCATAATCAGCTATCCCTAAAAGCCCCTAGTAATAATTTTTAACCAATTTATTCAAATTTTTATCAATCTGATCCGCTGTATTAAATCCGCGATTCTGAAATTTCCAAATCCGACCTCGGATATTTACCTTCGAAGAAAAATGCGTACCTGTAAGGGTTAAAATTCTTTTTATTTTCAATTTTTCATAAAAATATAAAATTTAAAGAAAATGTAGATAACCTTAAATATCTTGAAAATTACAGAATTTCATAGTTTAAAAATAGAAATCAGTTAAGCTATAGAAAAATTTACTTTTATTTTATTAGAAAGTGTCGATTCAAACTTTGCAGTTAAAAAATGTAGGTAATTTTATGCTCTTTTAAATGTAATTACACCAAATTTATCATAATACGTCTAATATACTCAGAAACTTGAAAAATTATAATTCAAAAATCGAAAAATCGTTATAAAATAAAAACCATTGGATAAATTTTAAAATTTCTTTTTAATCTTCATTTAAAAATGAAAAAATGAGTCAGGTTTAGTAAATTAAACGACCGGGAGGTTTTATTTTTTTTTAATTTTGATATATCTAGTAGTATTAAATATAATGATACTCAAACTCGTTGATCGAATGGGAAAAGAATGAGAGAAAAGACAAATAAATATTTTAACATCGTGTTGGATCAAAACGTGAAAGTGAAAGGTACGGAACCAATGGCTGGAAAAAGTTACTAGTATTATTGTCATCGTAGTACACCTGGTATTAAAATTTTCCATAGGTATACATCATTGTCTGGTTGATTTTTCTAACTATAATATCTTTAACATTGAGTTGAAAAATAATACAACTGTAGTTAAATATAGACATCATAAAGCCTAGGGTTACAATTAAAATATTATAAAAGTTACTTGAATAAAGAGTCAAATAGTATTCCAATCATAGTAATTACGCATAAGAAATATTTAATATTTTTCTAGTAACTTTAAAAAAGAGTTAAATAGTTTTTCCGGGAAATGTGCACTTAAGTCGGTATGAGATTTTTTTAAATTTGATTGTTAATACACGATTAAAAATATAGTGCAACACCATATCTGTTAATGAATGTATAAAAAACAATTCATTAACAGATATGGTTGTGGCGAGTTAGAATAAGCATAATTTGAATACCTTGTACTGGGTTGCATGTAAATGGCGTTAGGTTATTAGATATCGTTCATTAGTTTATTCTTTTATTCTATTTTTGTATTAAAAAAATCAGTAAAAACTTATGTAAAATAATAGAAGCTGACCGGTAATTGCTATATATAAGTAACTAATATAAACAGTTCAAACATTATGAAAATCCTATATGCTATGTAACTATGTACAGAATAATAAAATAGATTAACATAAATAAAGTAAAATCGATTATGAGCGCTCATGTTCACATAAAGATGAATTTAAGTTCACACCTACACCCACACCTACACCTACATCCATACGAACACCCACACCCACACCCACATACACACACACATACGCACACACATACATACACACACATGCACACACAAACAGACACGCTCACACACACACTCACATACTCATACATACACACACATACACACACACAACAGACACGCTCACACACACTCACATACACATATACACCCACACATACATACATACACACACACATTCATACAGACTCTTTCTAAAAATACTGTATTTTGACTCCTAATGTCTCGAAACATATTTATAACATGTTATTAGCAAAAGTTTCATTTAACCGTCCTAAAACTTCTTCTATGAGGATGGAATTATCTACAATCTTATGTCTGATATTGTAAAATTTGAGAATTTTTATTATATTTCTTTTTACAGATGTACTGAATGTGGATCGTTAAAAGAAGAGTATACTGATGAAGAACTAGGACTATGCATCATTATTCTTGGTACATTTATTCATCGGGAGCCATGTTTAGCAGCACCGTTACTACCTGAAATTTTAAACACAGTTAGCAAGTAAGAAATAATCATCATTAATTGTAACATATAATACCTTTCAGAGATCGAAGTTTGCGCAGTTATCTATATCTAAATATCAGGGGATTTAATTAACTAGTTTTGATTCTGGCTATATGTCAAGAGATAGAGTCAATGTAAACTAGCTCGCCACGCGGTCTGCGGCATGCGGCCGGCCCGCTTTTTGAATGTGAGGCCCGACTGCCGACGCGGTAGTTCGCGCTCGCATTTTATATTTATTGACCCCTGCGAGTTAGAGATCATTTTAAAAGGAAAAATCTTTACCGTGGAAAATTTATCGTATAACCTATTAAATTTAAATTATGATCAAACAATCAATTGTTTATGCCTTTTTGATGCTTTATTTTTTATTGTTCTCCATAAACTTTAAAGAGTTTTGTTTCTTCAAGATCTACAATTTAACCAATTAAATTTTTTTTTTTTTTTTTTTTTTTTTATTATTATTTAACGTCGCCATGTTTGTGCTTCCATGTGGTGCTAATCGACGACGGGGGTCGTTTAATTAAAATTTTTGCGTTCAAATTGTTATAATCTAATTGTAGCTTAAAAATAGATTTTCTATGCCTTTGTTGCATTTTATGCTTCGTTTTTCTCGTAAAACTTTGTTTAAATTACGTTGTCGTAAAAAATGTTACATACAAAAAAGTTGTATTTTTTGAGATATATAACTTTACCGTAAACTTTTTTACGTATAATGTGTTATAATGGATTTGTGGTTATAAAATCGTTGTTTAATGCATTTTTTGCACCGTATTATTTGATTTCCTCGACAAACTTTGTTTAAATGACATTTTTTTAGAAAATTTAATATTTTATTTAGATCTAAATCTTTACAGTGGAAAATTTAATAAAAATATGAAATTTATTCAAGTTACAGCTAAAGTTCGATTTTTCAATATGTTTAAAATTTGTCCTGTATGAAAATATACTCAGCGGATATGACTGAAAATATATACGTCAATTTTTTATAATAAGAGAAGTCACTTCTTTAAATCTCAACCAGTTTGACTGCAACCTGAGTTAATTGATAAACTTGATTCCATGCATACATTCATCTATACATACAACTCCGGGGATGTTTGAAATGTGTTCGTATAGTGTTAAAACATGTTTATATGCGATGATTTGTTTATTTTTGTTAGATATTACACTTTTTTCGATGACGAAAGTATAAGGCTCTCCCTTGGAGCAATCGTATCTAAAAATTAACCTAGTCAATAACTCCATGCTAACAAACTAGTCAAAAACCGATGCTAACTGTTTTGGCGAAATACATTATCAAAGAGACATCAAAGTTACGTAAAAGAAATTGCTTAATTCTCTCTAAAACATAGTATATGGAATGCTCGTAAAACTTTTCCAATTTTTTTAAGCCCATTTATAATATTTATTATTATTATAATTATTAATATATATAATATTATTAATACGTAATATAATTATAATAGCAAATGTCGACTATACGCACAAGTACTTCTCGCACAGGCTGTTCTAATCTGATTTATTGTGCGTGAACCCCCCCCCCCTCAAATTATAAGAGTCCGTCAATTCAGCGGCCTAGTAGAGATCATGTACATCGCTGTATAATATTCGATACTTTTGTGCTGAAAAGTCATATTACATCATAGAGCGTGAAATGAAGGATCTAGTAAGGCAGCCGGAGATATTCAAGGACGAGGTGTTGGACGTAGTGATTAGGAGTTATGCAACACCACCAACACCACCCAGCTCTCATCCTCGTCAATCACACTTTCCACCAAGGTAGCCTCAATCTAAAGAATCTGCTGAAGCTTTATGGCAGCCAACTCCGCCACTGACGCAGTCTCGATCACCAATTGAATCCGAAGCTTCGCCGCCGATGCCGCCGAAATCGCAACAGCCGCCACTCTTATTTCTAAGAGATTATAATCTTTTATTGATTTCTGAGTTTCATTTTGTTCCTTTTCATAATTATTTTTTCCTAAAAAAAGTATTCTACTAGCATAGATTTTATGTTTTTGATACGGTTCTATGTTGTCTATTTGTGGTATCTCTCTATTTGTCATAAATTTTTATAATTATTTTAAAATGCTTATAATCTTTTAGTGTTATTAGTCTTCATTTTGTTCCTATATATAGACATTTTTTCCTACAAAAAAAATATTCTGCTGGCATAGATTTTATGTTTTTGTTACGATTTTATGATGTCTACTTGTGGTTTCTTTCTATATTTCCTACATTTTTTTAATTATTTCAAAGTGTTTGTAATCTTTTATTGTTATTTGTCTTTCATATTGTTCCAATTTATGTTCATGTTTATCCAACATAAAAAGAATATTCAACTAGCATAAATTTTATGTTTGTTCATACGGTTTCATGTTGTCTATTTGTACTTTCTCCATGTCATTAAAATATTTTTTTTAATTAATTCCAAGAGGTTATAACCTTTTACTGTTTGTCTTTGTTTCATTTTTTTGCTTTTTATGGTCATTTTTGTCCTACTTAAAAAATATATGCAGCTAGCATAAATTTTATTTTTTTTTATTCGGTTTTATGTAGTCTGTTTGCGATTTCTCCCCGTTTATACTTCATTTATTAAAATTAATTCCAATAGTGTATAATCTTTTGCTGATTTTCTTTGTTTCATTTTGTTCCTTTTTATGGTCATTTTTATCCGACTAAATAATTATATTCTGCTAGCAAAAATTTAATTTTATTTGGTTTTATGTTGTCTATCTGTGGTTTCTCCATAACTATCTCCTTTTTTAAATTAATTCATAAATTCCAAGAGGCTTTAATCTTTCTATTTTATTCTTTATTTCATTTTATTCCTTTTTATGATAATTTTTTCATACTTAAAAAGATAGATTTTATGTTTGTTCATACGGTTTTATGTTGTCTATTAGTAGTTTCTCTACCTCATTACTCCATTTTTATTTTAATTAATTCCAAAAAGCTTTCCAAATTTTTTATTGTCATTGTGTTTCATTTTGTTCCTTTTTAGGTTCATTTTTTTACCAACATAAACAAATATTGATCTAGCGTAGATTTTATGTTTCTTTACTGATTCTGTTTTATGTTGTTCATTCACGGATTCTCCATGCTTTGAGTCCAATTTTTAAAATTAATTCAATGAGATTATAAACTTTTATTGTTTTATGTATTTCTCTTTGTTCCTTTTTAGTTCTTTTTTCCATACAGAATAAAATATTTAACTACAATAGATTTCATGTTTTTGATACAGTTTTACGTTTTTAATTTGTAGTTTCTCCAGATTTTTACTGCATTTTTTATAATTATTTTTTTATTAATTTCATTCATATTTTTATTTTTTTTATAATCTTTTATTGTTTTTTGTATTTCATTATTTTTCATTTTACGGTTATTTTCGGCCTACATGAAAGAAATATTCAGCTACCATAGATTTTATATTGTTGATACAGTTTTATGTTGCCTATTTGCGGTTTCTCCCCTTTTTCCTCCAATTTTTAAGATTATTTCAAAGAGATTGTTATCTTTTATTGTTTTTTGTGTTTCTCATTGTTCCTTTTTAGTCATTTTTTTCCTACATAAAAAAATATTCAGATACCATAGATCTAATTTTGATACAGTTTTATGTTGTCTATCTGTGGTACCTACATGTTTTTACTCCATTTTTCGAAATTAAATCCAAGACGCTATAATCTTTTACTGTTTTTCTTTGTTTCGTTTTGATCCTTTTTATGGTCATTTTTTCATACTAATTAAAAAGATATTTAGCTAGCATAGATTTTAGGTTTTTGATACGGATTTATGTTTGTTTCTCGTTTCTACTGTTTATACTCCATTTTTTTAAATTAATTCCAAGAGACTATATAATCTTTTACTGCTTTTCTTTGTTTCATTTTGTTACTTTTTATGGTAATTTTTTTCTACTTAAAAGAGATATTTAGCCAGCACAAATTATGAGTTTTATTCGGTTATATGTTGTCTATTTGTGGTATCTTCATAATTATCTCCTGTTTTTAAAATTATTTTTTCATTAATTTTAAGCGTTTATAATCTTTTATTGTTTTTTGTGTTTCATTTTGTTTCTTTTTAAGTTAATTACTTTCCTACTTGAAAAGATCTTCAGCTAGCATTTAGCATTAGATTTTTGGTACGGTTTCTTGTTGTCTATCTGAGGTTTCAACATGTTTTTACTCTACTTTTCCAAAATTAAATCCAAGACGCTATAGTCTTTTTTACTGTTTTCTTTGTTTTATTTTGTTCCTTTATATGGTAATTTTTTTATACTTACAAAGTTAGTTAGTTAGCTTAGATTTTAGGTTTTTGATACGGTTTTATGTTGTCTGTTTCTGGTTTCTCCCAGTTTTTACTCCGTTTTTTACTATTAATTTCCGAGATTTTATACTTTTACTACTTAGCTTTATTTCATTTTGTTCGTTTTTATGGTCCTTTTTTATACTTTAGAAGATATTCAGCTAGCACAGATTTTAGGTTTTTAATACGGTTATATCGACGCCCCGTACGAAAAAAAGCACAACTCATGCGGATACGAAAACTAGCACCGCTCAAGGCTTCTTACGAAAAGAAGCACAGCTCGTGATCCCTCTAAATCTCTTACGAAAACTAGCACGACTCGCGTAGCTCGGACGAAAAGAAACACGACTTGCGGAGCTCGGACGAAAAGAAACACAACTCACGGAGCTCGGACGAAAAGAAACACGACTCGCGGAACTCGGACGAAAAGAAACACAACTCACTGCAGTCGGACGGAGAGTAGCACGACTCGCGGAGCTCGGACGAAAAGTAGCACGACTCACGGAACTCCGACGAAAAGAAACACGACTTGCTGCACTCGGACGAAGAGTAGCGCAACCCACGGATCTCGGACGAAAAGAAACACGACTCGGTGAACTCGGACGAAGAGTAGCACGATTCGCGGAGCTCGGGTAAGAAGAATTCCGACTCGATATGCTCTTACACAAAATCATAGCTTGGTAAATACTTGCGAAGACTAGCACTACTCGCTGCGTTCTTATATTTAAAAGTATACCTTACTAATGACAAAAATAAAAGAAACATAACTATTATTAGATTTTAATATTAATTAGAATTTAATAATGCAATGAGAAAATACGTAATAAATTTTAAATTTATAATTTTTTATTTACTACTTTATCTACTTGCAATAATCAAGAATTTGCAATCACTACTATAAAACTTATGCCAATTCATTGGTACTTAGCTTCCTCAAATTAAATAAACTGTTCCAGTATAAAATAAATTGTTGAAACATGAAATTTTTTGCTGCAATAAATTACTTTAAAATGTTATATCTTTTTCTAATTAAGAAGGGTCTTTCGAGTTTATGAAGGTCCTATGATGAAACTAATGAAATATATTTAATATTAGTCCATATCTACATGAAAAAAAATGTGCCAAAAATATCGTGAAGTTACAACTGTATAATATTGTCAATTTAAAATTATATTGTCGATTTAAAAAATATTTAGTGAAACCTTATCCAACCCAACCCCAATTACTTTCTCTGTTTATTCACCAATTTTAATGTTTCCGGATTTTTTTCCTTAAACATTTCTCTATAAAGTTAACGAAAGAAAATTTAAAAATAATATATCTGTAACAAGAGAAAGCTAATTAATTATTTATAAATAAATTCGTAAAATTTTAAAAACAATTAGCTTCCTTGAACTATAGATATATTATTTTAAAATATTCTTTCATTAACTTTATAAACAAATATTAAAGGAAAAAAATAAGCCCCGAAACATTAAAATTGGTTAAGAAATAGAAAAAAAAAATTAGGGTATTACTACATATTTTTTAAATTTGCAATATGTAGTATGTTGTGTTATATAGTAAGTAGTATGTATGTAATATGTTACGCGGAAACGTGCATGTCGTAAAGTTTCTTTAATAAATATGGTGTCGAAAAGGTTAATTTATTGTTACGCGTAGGATCAACATTTTGATGTGTTAAACTGGTATTATAAAAGTATTAGCAAGTTCTAGAGAATTTTTTTTAGAATGATTGCTTTTAAAAGTAAAAATTTGTATGAACGTATAATTTTCTTTTTCTTAGCTCTTTAAAATACTCTTGCTCCCAACAATATTCAAAATAGATAGTATGTAGAATAAATGTCATGTTTGTAAAAGAATTAAAAGATAAATTCAACATTAACATTAAGGTCGGACTCTTTTTTTGTTTTTAGCCAAAATATAAAAAAAATATCTCATTTTATCCATCAGTCCGTATCAAAATCATGATTTTTTAGGAATTTCCAGAAAACAAATGGAACTAAATTATTTTGAGGAAGTAGAAGACAATTTTTGAAATTACTTAACAGTTTATTTTGTTGATCAATTAAAGAAGTAGCTCAATTTATTTCTGAGATTTTTCTCAAAATTCTATAAAAATTCCATTTTTGTTATAAAAATCGTATTTTATCAAGATCTTTAAAAATAATCGATATCTTGAGCTAAAAATTGATATAGAACCTACTAACATCATCCTCAATCATCGAAATTTTAGCTGATAAAGCTGAACAATACAAAAGTTTGTCTTTTCAAAGTGTACGATAAAGTGTTAGGTTAAACGGTTAGGTTGTCATTTTCCAAATGACATGAACGTATGCTCAAATGAATTAAGCAACGCTTGTTCTTACTGTAAGTAAATTTGTTTCTTATAATTCAGTATACATGTTTCTTATTATCAGTAAGACCGTTTCTTTTTTTTTGTTTTTTAAGAATTGCGATTCTGAAATTAAGAAACTTATTCTTATTTTAAGAACGTTCTTTTCTGATATTTTATTTATCAGAAACACTAGTACTGAAATTCAGAAGACAGTTTCTTGTAATCAGTAAAGGATTGATTATAATCAGTAAGGGTTTACTTATACTAAGTTAAACGCGAATTTTGCGATACTTACTTTCAGTAACATCAATTTTTCAGATGTAACAACTTTCAGTATAATTTTTTGTACTGTAAAACTCAAAAATCGAAGAACCGCTACAAATAAAAATATATAGAAGCCCCCTTCAATGAATTAGCAGCATTTTTTTATTTTTGTCATTCATAAGCATTATTATAAGAACGCAATAAGTATAAGTGTTAGTATTTGTAAGAGCTTACTAAACTGTGCTTGTTTTCGTAAAAGCGCAGCGAGTTGAGCTTTTTTCGCCCGAGCATTGGCGAATCGTGTTACTCTTCATCCGAGTGCACCTAGTCGTGTTACTCTTCATCCGAGTGCACCGAGTCGTGGTTCTTTTCGTCCGAGCTCCACGAGTCGTGCTACTCTTCGTCCGAGCTCCGTGGGTTGCGCTACTCTTCGTCCGAGTGCAGCAAGTCGTGTTTCTTTTCGTCGGAGCTCAGCGAGTCGTGCTACTTTTCGTCCGAGCTCCGCGAGTCATGCTACTCTTTGTCCGACTGCAGTGAGTTGTGTTTCTTTTCATCCGAAATCCGCGAGTTGTGTTTCTTTTCGTCCGAGCTCCGCGAGTCGTGTTTTTTTTCGTCCGAGCTCCGCGAGTCATGCAAGTTTTCGTCAAGCCCCGTGTACAGTGTTTTTCTTCGTACGGGGCGTCGATATGTTGTCTATTTGTGGTTTCTCCCTGTTTTTACTACATTTTTTAAAATTAATTCCAAAAGTCTATAATCTTTTAGAATTTTTCTTTGTTTCATTTTATTCCTTTTTAGGGTCATTGTTTTCCTACTTAAAAATATTTTCAGCTAGCATAGATTTTAGGTTTTTGATACGGTTTTATTGTCTGTTTCTGGTTTCTTCCAGTTTTTACTCCGTTTTTTACTATTAATTCCCGAGATTTTATACTTTTACTACTTAACTTTGTTTCATTTTGTTCCTTTTTATGGTACTTTTTTCATACTTAAAAAGATATTCAGCTAGCATAGATTTTAGGTTTTTGAAACGGTTATATGTTGTCTATTCAACGTTCTCCCTGTTCTTACTCAATTTTTTAAAATTAATTCCAAGAGACTATAATCTTTTAGTATTTTTCTTAGTTTCCATTTGTTCCTTTTTAAGATCATTATTTTCATACTTAAAAAATATTTTCAGGTAGCATACATTGTAGGTTTTTGATACGGTTTTATGTTGTCTGTTTGTGGTTCTCTCCCAGTTTAGATTCGATTTTTTAATCTTAATTCCAATAGACTATAATCTTTTATTGTTTTTATTTGTTTCATTTTGTTTCTTTTTAAGGTAATCTTTGCCTACTTAAAAAAGATATTCAGTTAGCATAGATTTTAGGTTTTTCGTACCGTTGTATGTTGTCTGTTTGTGATTTCACCCCGTTTTTACTTCATTTCTTAAAATTAATTCCAAGAAGCAATAATCTTTTACTGATTTATTTTATTTCCCTTTACTCCCTTTTACGATCATTTTCTTCTTACTAAAAAAATATTCAGATACCACATATTTTAGGTTTTGATACGGTTTTATGTTGTCTAATTGTGGTTTTTTTTTCAGGTTATCACTTCATTTTTTTAAATTAATTCCAAGAAGTTATAATCTTTCACTCTTTATCTTTGTTCCATTTTTTGCATTTTATGGTCATTTTTATCCTACTTAAAAAATATACGCAGCTAACATATATTTCATTTTTTTATTCGGATTTATGTTGTCTATTTAAGGTTTCTCAATAATTATCTATTTTTTTTTAATTACTGTTTGATTATTTTCAAGAGTTTATAATATTTTATTATTTTTTGTGTACAATTTTGTTCCCTATTGTGTCAATTTTTTTTCTACATAAAAATATTATCAGCTAGTAAAGATTTTAGGTTTTTGATACGGTAATATGTTGTCTATCTGTGCTTTCTCCATGTCATTACAACACTTTTTTAAATTAATTCCAAGAGGTTATAATCTTTTACTGTTTATCTTTATTACTTTTTTTTTGCATTTTATGGTCATTCTTATCTTACTTATAAAATATATGCAGCTAGCATTTATTTTATTTTTTTGATTCTGTTTTGGTTGTCTCTTTGTGGTTTCTCAATAATTATCTCATTTTTTAAAAATTACTTTTTCATTAATTTCAACACTTTATAATCTTTTATTATTTTTTGTGTTTCATTTTGTTCTCTATTACGTCAATATATTTCGTACATAAAAATAATACGCGGCTAGCATAAATTTTGTTTTTTTTTATTCGGTTTTATATTGTCTATTTGTGGTGTGTCAAAAATTATCTCATTTTTTTTAAATTATTTTTTCATTAATTTCAAAATTATATAATCTTTTATTATTCTTTATGTATCATTTTGTTCCCTATTATGTCAATTTTTTTCTACATAAAAAAATCGTCAGCTAGCAAAGATTTTAGGCGTTTTATACGGTTTTATGTTGTCTGCTTCCGGTTTCTCCCTGTATTTACTCCAATTTTTTTTAATTAATTCCAAGAGGTTACATTCTTTACTGTGGTTTTTGTTTGATTTGGTTCCCTTTTATGTAATTTTTTTCTATAAATATATAAAAATATCGAATTTGTATAATCCAACTGTTATTTATGTATATAACCAATCTAAACAATACCAACAACAGTTTGAAAATACAAACAAACATCCAATTTACATAATCCAACTGTTATTTATATATATAACCAACTAATATAGTACAGAATATCCTAGAGGTCAATAAAACCGACTTTTTTCGGAAATATACGGCTGTATGATTTTATTACTTCAGCCAACCATTCAATACTGTACCAGCCACTCTATAAATACATACAGACATTAAATTGACATAATCTAGCTGCATTTTAGGTGTATAACCAACTGTAATAGTACAGAATATCCTAGAGGTCAATAACACTGACTTTTTGCAGAAATATAAGGCTATATGATTTTGTTACTTCAGCCAACCATCCAATACTATATTAGCCACTCTATAAATAGATCGAAACATCCCATTTATATAATACAACTGTTTTTTAGGTATATAAACAACTGATATAGTACAGAATGTCCTACTCTCTCAGCACCTTCTCTTTTCGGTGCAGGTCCTCTCTATCCAGCACCACGAGCCGCCATCAATTCCGTCATCTCATTATTACCCGATTAAGAACTCCCTCGGTTCGGTCATCGATTCGTCGACGTTACTACCAATTTTGGTGTGCGCTATCATTTTTCGCTATTCCGGACGTGCCCCTAAATGTTACCACCAGGTTCGGGGTAGTTAAACAAACACTCACTATTTATAAAAAGGAATGCACAACTCGGACTTTATTCGTATAACCAAATAAAAGTGTAAACACGACTATTAACTGTCATTCTCATTAACTGTCAATATCTGACTGTTGATTTTTCGGGTTATGAGTCGTTGTTAAGCGCAGCGATTCATGTTGTTCGAATCGCATGCTTGGCTCGATCACAACAATATAACCAACTCAAATAGTACAGAATGTCCTAGAAGTGAATTAAACTGACTTTTTTCAGAATTATACGGCTGTATGATTTTATTACACCAACTCAACCACTTTAATTCTGTACCAGACACTCTATAAATACATTGAAACATCTATATTATATAATTCAACTGCATTTTATGTATATAAACAACTGAAATAGTACAGAATGTCTGAATCTGAAGAAGAGGAGAGTAATGTTGTCATCGAGCCAAGCATACGATTCGAACAACATGAATCGTCACGCTTGGCAACGACTCGTAACTGCGATAAACTACAATATGATGTTGACAGTCAATGAGAATAGTCGTGTTTACACTTTTATTTGGTTATACGAATGAAGTCTGAGTTTTGCGTGCCTTTTTATAAATAGTGAGTCTCCATTCCACTACCCCGAACTCGGTCTTAACAATATACATAAAAAAATAGTTGGATTATGTATGTATGTAAAAATAGTTGGATATGTAATTGGATGCCTTTATGTATCTATAGTGTCACTCGAACTGCATTGAAGTGGTTGGGCACGAGTAATAAAATCATACAGCCGAATTTTTTTAAAAATTTCAGTTTTATTGACCTCTAGGATATTCTATACTATTTCAGTTAGTTATATACCTAAGAAACCGCTAGATTATGTAAATGGGATGTTTCTATGTATTTATAGAGTGGCTTATACTATTTAGAAGCGGTTGGACTGGAGGCTGTATTTAACTTTCGGGTATTCTTACGTCGACAGGTCGAAAGTAGTGACAAAGTAATAGAAATACACCCCAAAAGGACACGTAAGTTTATTGTGCTGAAAAATTATACTATGCCTGTGGTGGCGTAATATTACGTTAGCCCAAAGGAGAAATAAATTTAATTTTGCGGTAATTATTGAGAAATGAAAAAGTCATAAATAATGGTTGTAGTCGAGTTTGATAGGGAGCACTTGCCTGGGCTAGCTTCATGGTCTTCATCTATCCATCTTTACACTTCAACCTATCCACCCAAGCATCCGTCCATACACCTTTATACTTTGATTACACAGCCCCACAAAAAAAAATTGTAAGTCCCAAAAACTTGACCACGGTACTTATATGTTTTTGGGATCGCTGAACCCGAATCCAGGGTTAGTTTAACTCCATCAGATCTTTCTCAAGGTCAGTTGAAGGTCAAATTATCGAAATACATGAAAAATACACTAAAACCATGGTATCTTGGGGTTTTTGGGGTCGCTGAATCCGAATCCGGGGTCAGTTTAACCCCATCAGAACTTTCTCAAGATCAGTTGAAGGTCAAATTATCGAAATACATGAAAAATACACTAAAACCATGGTATCTTGGGGTTTTTGGGGTCGCTGAATCCGAATCCGGGGTCAGATTAAACAATCAGATCTTTCTCAAGGTCAGTTGAAGGTCAAATTATCGAAATACATGAAAAATACACTAAAACCATGGTATCTTGGGTTTTTTGGGGCGCTGTATCTGAATCCGGGCTTATTACAACCCTATCAGGTATATGCAATTCAATAAAATACCCGTAAAAATATTAAGCCCATTACTCTTTTTTATGGTAACGAACTATTTTATTGTCAAATGATCTACGAAGTGGATTACGCTTCCGCTTCTCCGAAGTTGATGGTAGATCTCTTTTTAACGACCAACAGTAATCTGCTAACATATTTACGTCCCATCTTCCTTGGTACCTGCGCTCCATTTCCTTGATATCTTGGTGAAATCTCTCTCCCTGCTCTTCGCTGTAATCACCTAGGTTTTCTGGAAATTCATCAACATGCGAATATAAAAAGTGTAATTTTAGATTCATTAGGCAGCCTTGATTTTTGTAACTATTTACTAAATTTAAAACTATTTGTTGGTAATTTGGGCTCTTATGATTTCCAAGAAAGTTTTTAATTACGTCCTTGAAACATAACCATGCTTCTCTCTCTGTATGATTCATTTTCGTAACAAAAATTTCATCATTTATCATCTTACGAATCTGAGGGCCATCGAAAATTCCTTCATTTACTTTAGCATCACTTAATTTGGGAAACTGATTTCGCAGATACTTAAAGCAGCTACCATCTTTGTCTAAAGATTTTACCCATTGTTTCATAAGTCCCAATTTAATGTGCAGAGGTGGTATAAGAATTTTTGATGGATCAACAAGTGGCTTATCTTTTATATTCTTAGAACCCGGTTCGAACTTTTGTCTAAGGGGCCAGACACTCTTTATGTAATGATTCTTTCTATCCCTACTATCCCATTCTCTTAAATAGCAAGGATATTTTGTGAATCCCGATTGTTGCCCCAGAAGTATTGTTATGATTTTAAGATCCCCACATATTTGCCATTTATGATCATTGTATTTTATTCGGTCTAATATTACTTTCATGTTACAGTACTCTTCATTCAGTATCACCAAATATCCTATGGGAATGGCTGCATAAACATTTGTATTGTGTAACAGAACGACTTTTAAACTTCTCGTTGACGAATCGATGAACAATCTCCACTCGTTAGGGTTGTAACATCCATGTTTAAAGCAATTCATCAACCCAACTATATCTTTGCAGTAAACTAAGGAAAATTCTTCATCTTTAGCGAAATAATCACGATATTTCTTATGGATCTTGAGGAAAATTTAGAAAGACATGATGAAGATGAAATCTTAGAAGAAGAAATGGAGGAAGGAGATATTATTACGGAAGAAGAAATAGCGCCTGATGAAGACAATGACGTTGCTAGTACAAGTGATACAAGTGACGAAGAATACATCCCCTACAATACTAAGAAGGAGAAAGGTCCACGTACACAGGAAAAAGTGAATTATCTCATACGCGATTTGGGCCTACCAAAGCATGGGGCGGAGTACTTGGCTTCATGGCTAAAAGAAAATACTAATGAAGCTAGAAAAATTAAAGTTTCTTACTACCGAGACAGAGATAAGAAATATCGTGATTATTTCGCTAAAGATGAAGAATTTTCCTTAGTTTACTGCAAAGATATAGTTGGGTTGATGAATTGCTTTAAACATGGATGTTACAACCCTAACGAGTACCCTTACAACCCTACGAACCCCTAGGATATTTGGTGATACTGAATGAAGAGTACTGTAACATGAAAGTAATATTAGACCGAATAAAATACAATGATCATAAATGGCAAATATGTGGGGATCTTAAAATCATAACAATACTTCTGGGGCAACAATCGGGATTCACAAAATATCCTTGCTATTTAAGAGAATGGGATAGTAGGGATAGAAAGAATCATTACATAAATAGTGTCTGGCCCCTTAGACAAAAGTTCGAACCGGGTTCTAAGAATATAAAAGATAAGCCACTTGTTGATCCATCAAAAATTCTTATACCACCTCTGCACATTAAATTGGGACTTATGAAACAATGGGTAAAATCTTTAGACAAAGATGGTAGCTGCTTTAAGTATCTGCGAAATCAGTTTCCCAAATTAAGTGATGCTAAAGTAAATGAAGGAATTTTCGATGGCCCTCAGATTCGTAAGATGATAAATGATGAAATTTTTGTTACGAAAATGAATCATACAGAGAGAGAAGCATGGTTATGTTTCAAGGACGTAATTAAAAACTTTCTTGGAAATCATAAGAGCCCAAATTACCAACAAATAGTTTTAAATTTAGTAAATAGTTACAAAAATCAAGGCTGCCTAATGAATCTAAAATTACACTTTTTATATTCGCATGTTGATGAATTTCCAGAAAACCTAGGTGATTACAGCGAAGAGCAGGGAGAGAGATTTCACCAAGATATCAAGGAAATGGAGCGCAGGTACCAAGGAAGATGGGACGTAAATATGTTAGCAGATTACTGTTGGTCGTTAAAAAGAGATCTACCATCAACATCGGAGAAGCGGAAGCGTAATCCACTTCGTAGATCATTTGACAATAAAATAGTTCGTTACCATAAAAAAGAGTAATGGGCTTAATATTTTTACGGGTATTTTATAGAATTGCATATACTTATAACAAATTTAAAGTAAATGAAGGAGCAGCAAACTATGATATAGTTTTAAAGGATACGATTGTACTTGCATATACATTGTTCTTTGCTTTATGGTTTACATTACCTTTTGCATTGTTTCAGTTTATAACTAATTTTTTCACTCTCTTTACGTCCATGACCTTGAACTAACCTTGAACTGACCATAAATATAACCTTATGGGACTATACTGACCCTGGATTCGGATTCAGCGACCCCAAAAACCCCTAAATGTCATGGTTTGACTCTACTTTTTATGAATCTTTCTGATTTGACCTTCAACTGACCTTGACCATGACCTGATAGGGTTGTAATAAGCCCGGATTCAGATACAGCGCCCCAAAAAACCCAAGATACCATGGTTTTAGTGTATTTTTCATGTATTTCGATAATTTGACCTTCAACTGACCTTGAGAAAGATCTGATGGGGTTAAACTAACCCTGGATTCGGGTTCAGCGATCCCAAAAACATATAAGTACCGTGATCAAGTTTTTGGGACTTACAATTTTTTTTTGTGGGGCTGTGTTATCCAAACTCTGCATATATCCATTCGCCTTTACACTTCAAACCCTCTATATACGCATCCATGCATCCACCTTTACTCTTTCAAACCCTCCACCCACGCAACCATCCATCCACCCACGTATCCCATCATTCACCTTTACATTTCAGACTTTCCACGCATGGAATCATCCCACCACCCACGCAACTAACTATCCACTAACACATTCATTCACTGACCTTTACACTTCAACTCCTCCACTTACGCAACCATTTATCAACTCACACATCCATTTATTTACCTTTCCACTTCAACCACTTTATCCACGCAACAATGTATCCATCCATTCATCTACCTATACACGTCTTCTTACACATCTATACAGACAGCCATCGTTATACCCACTCACCCATCAAGACACACCCATTTACCCACAAATCGATTAACATATCCATTCACCATCGCGCTCATCTGCTAACATAAGAAAACATTAAAACAAAAAATGTTGACGGACGGACGGATAGACAGACAGTCACATTTCAAATTCTAATATAATGTAGATCTTAATAACTACGAAATTAAGGCAGAATTTTATGCAATCTATTAATGATAACATAATTCTCTTCTATTAATATTGATTTATTTGCAGTTAGAAAATCTTCTATAGCCCGGATATGCCTGATTGAAATCAAATAAGATTTCTCTCTTTTGATTTTATCGGGACGAACTGGAATACAAGATGAATCTTTCAGCTCCTATAGGGAAATAGTTTGCAGATATCACAGGTTTATTTTTAGATTGTCCTACTTAAATAATTGACTAAAAGTTCGATTAAAAGAATTTCTCCTACTCGGTAAGTCATAAAAGCTTTTGAAGAAAGCATACTAGTAAAGAAGATGGCATCGGTTATGTTTTAATTTTGATTTTTGTATCCTTTACTTTTACCAATTTGTTTAAGGTTTAAGCATTACAGTTTAAATTATTTGTTTTCCTCAACGTTTGAGATTGAAGCTGTTCATTTTGGAACTTGTTATTACTCCAAGTCTGAGATTCATAACTAAATCACTATAATTATGATACGAAAAAAATGTTCTTAAAATAAACTCTACAAATGTTATACAATTTTACACATTTGTATTTACAAATGTGGAGGGATAAGTGGAGTGTATGTGAAGGGACTTGGCCAAGGCGAATGGAGGAGGTAAAGGAGCATTGAAGGAAGTGAAGGGGTAAACAATAATTTCAAGTAACGTTATTTGTTAAAGAATTTTTAGTTTTCTAGTGGAGAGGCAGAATGAAGAGGAGTGAGGGGTTTACAAGTTACGGTTTTATATTTATACGTTGAATTATTGCAGAATTGTCTGTCAGATGTACCGAATTCTAGGTATCGCCTACGTCTCCGCACGTAGCGAATAAAGCGGGACTCCTAATGGCTATCTATTCATGCCCGGTTCTTAATATATGTTTTCATTTCGTTTTTTCATACAGAAGCTTCTACTATACGTAGATTATGTCTAACAGAAATCTTAATTAGCACGTTACAAATATATACTACTTTCAACTAATTAAATAAACATTATAAATACAAACAATGAAGTTTTGACTTATGTCGTTATATTTATTTAGATGTGAATGATAGTTCGATGGTACATTTATTAGTAAGAAGACTTGATTGACCTTCATGAACAAAAACCATACACATTAAATGTAGTATCTTAATTAGCACGGTACAAATATATACTACTTTCAACTAATTAAATAAGCATTATAAATACAAACAATGAAGTTTTGACTTATGTCGTTATATTTATTTACATGTGAATTTATAGTTCGATGGTACATTTATTAGTAAGAAGACTTGATTGACCTCCATGAACAAAAACCATACGCATTAAATGTAGTATGAAAAATTCACTATATAAGAATACAATAAAAATATAAAATCTTACAACGTAAAATAAATCAACACAATAAACTTGACTCTGGGGGTCGACAAGCGTCATAAAGCATAAGGCGTCGCATGATGTAGACATTCGGCGCGACCAAACAATACTACTGTGAAAATCCTTGCAATCCTGTCAATATATCTGAAACTTCAAAAAATATTGGAGACGGGTTTAGCGGCTCCCAGAGCACAGACGGAAGAACAGAGCTATGCGTCAGTGTAGAGATAGCATGGAGCGCGAAGCCGCCAGCAATATATACAACCTGCATACATATAGAGCGCTCTCGATTCAACGCGGCGAATTTGGTGCCTCTCTCGAGGAATCGAAAGTCCCACAAGAAAAGATTAGGAGGCGCAAGAACACTTCTTAAAACTTTGAAATTAGAAGGTGATACAAATGATAGAATTAAATAAGATGAATTATTTAAAATAATTTTTCATTCAGTTAAGGGACATTTTGTGAATATTTTTAATATAGTTAGTGTCTTCAATTTTATTGAGAGATTTATTATGGAAATAAATGTTTAGTATTTCGGAAAAAGCGCGTTTTCTCCAACATATTTCTTGGTCTAAAATTTTAATATCGTCAAAAGCAATAATATGCTTAATTCTCTTCACATGATTCGCAATTGCGGATGTATTTTTTTATTTTTTACATCTCTATTGTGTTCATATTGACATTTTTGTAATCGTCTTATCACCATGCCTATATAAGTCGCAGGGCATTGCTGACAGTCTATCTTATAAACTTCGTTAGAATTATCGAACTTATCTAATTTATCTTTCCCAACTTTTATCATGTGATTATATTTATGCATAATTTTGTTAATCGGAATAGCATTAAATTTCTTAAGAACTTGGTTGATTTTCTAGGTAAAAGTTTTTATAATATGTTTATTATTAATAATAAACTGCAACCTTTTTTTTAATATATTTATCAACAAACTTTTAGCGTAATTATTGTTCAGGAGGTATGTTGTTACTATAGAAAGATTATCACTGGGAAAAGAAAGGTTCGAAAAATAAATGCACTTATCAACTAAATTATAAACAATTGCAAGTTTTCGTGGAAGAGGATGGTACAACTAAAAGTTAATGTGCCGACCCGAAGCTGTAGGTTTTCTATACAAATTTTTAGCAGTTAGTCTATTATCATATTTTGTTATTTCAAGATATAAATACTGATCTTTTTGTCGTTTTCTGCATCTACCGTAAATCGCAACTGTTGATTATAACTATTAAAGGCCTCTCTTTCTCTCCGTGCTACTTCTACATTGACGTATTATTCGGTATATAGTCTGCGCTTTGAGAGCAGCTAAACCCCTCTCCAACATTTTTTTTATTTTTCAAAGGATTGAACAAATAAGCCCGATATAGATAAATACGTGTTTTATATCACAACAAGTATAGTATGTTGATAATATAATTTATTTTATCCCACTGTTTTCATATACTTAAGACTCATTAATTCCAGTCGGGGAAAATTCTTTGTTGAATTTTAAAACAAAATAGTAGACAATTTTTATAGTGATAAAAAGTGATCCTAGGTGGAGTTATGCCTCGACAAAGGCCACTTTTCGCTAAATTCGTGTTTTATGCAAAATTTACGTTTGTATTTCTTACTATGGCATATTAAGTTCATTCAATAAAAACTCTCGAAAGACACGAGAGCATCATATAATGAACGTGTACACATTTTTTTAAGTAATTAAAAGTGGTCTTAGGTGGAGATTTATATTTAACAATCAAAGTCACGTTCAATCTCGGGTCCTTAGTCCGGGGGCTGCGGATGTTGATAATAATCATTATTGACTATTCATATTAGACTTATACTTCTTATTACTTGTATTATTTAGTATTTTATGCTATTGATAATTAAAAAATATATCATTTCCTACAATATTTAACCTATGTCTTTCCGTATATTATCATTTTTATATATTTATATATTTCATACTATAATAGTTACTTAGTTTTAATTACTATTTACTATATTGTTTTAACCGCCGGCGTCTGATGGCCGCGGAAAGTCAAATTATTTACTCGGTCAATTCAAACGTTAATTTATACAATAATATATTCCTTCGATAAATTATGCTATATTTTACTATGTAAATCTAATACTTAGCCATCTTGACGTCGTCCGGGGGCTGCGGACATTCAAAATTTATTTATTTTGTTATAAATCATCTGGAGTAACTTGGATCTTGCGATCTGACCCTACTAGGCTTAAATCTAGATGCACTAAGGTTACATATGTACTTCAGTTTATTTTGTCTATAGGCATCATATATTAAGTATCGATTGGTGCGTCAAAATCGATACAGCTCGACTTTATAAGCGAAAAGTTCTTAAATTAGTTGTTTCGTTTTCAGCAATCACTAATCCAATGGTTAACTCGCTAAATGGTTCTGCCTTTTGTTGACTTAGGCTGCCTGCGGTTGCCAAGCATCCTGAGCGTTGAAGGAATTCTCAAAATCTTGATGGTTGAGATTTGGTCGATATCTATTTTCTTGTTCTGTATCTCGGTCTTTATTATAGTTATTTCGATCGTTGTCTCTCTAGTCATGATTACGATTATAATTTTCACCTCTGTTATTACTATACTCAGTACCATCATTTCTACTGTGGCCCCGATTGTCAGGTTGATTATTATCATTGTAGTCACGGTCATTATACCGATTATTTCTATAATTGCGATTACCTCCGCAATCATTGTTACTATTTTTTTTATCTCCTGGTGGCATTGTTACTATAATTATAATTACGTGATCCTTCAATGCGCTCTCCTGAATATCTACGAACGGCATTATTATTATTATGAGTGGTAGCCTTCCCACGACGTTATCCGTTATTGAGTCGATTTTCTTTATTTTGTTACATAGTTATGATTACTAGTGTACTATGGGTTTTTATTTTTGTTTGAGCTATTTGATCAGCGAAAATTAAGCTAAAAATTTTTAAACATTATTCATGTTTATATCGCTCATTGCATTGTTTTTGTAAGGTTATCAATTATCGATGAAATGATTACAAAAGTTCAACAACTTATTGTTGATAATTTGTTTAGTATCGTTTCGGTGACGTATTTGCTATCTGGCTGAAACTTTTACAAATTTATTATTAATACTTATACAATATATATTCATATATACATGTATATAAACACAATGTACACTAATATTAGGTAATATATTGAAATTGTGTCCAAATTATATGTATATGTATATACATATAATTTGGACACAATTTCAATATATTACCTAATATTAGTGTACATTGTGTTTGTCATTACAGTCTTATCCATTTTTTGGACTCTTATTTTAGGAAAAAAATATTAATAATGTTGATTATTATTATGCACAGAAGTTAAGAATTTAAGGTTATGTTTTAATGTTTACCTTTCATCTCTTCTTTTTCATCTCTCGCGAAAATATATAGTGTAAAACCATATGGATAAAACAAAAGAAATTAAATAGTAATATTAGTACCAAAGAAATTAAAAAATGTTATTAAAATTAATTCTATATACAACAAAAATCCAAGTAAAACTTAATCTAAGCAAAAATTTCACATGCAAATAATACGTTATTTTTTAATCATTGACATCAATTTGACAGAATTGACTGTCAGTAAGACGTCAATTTTGTAAAAGTATTAGTAAAAAACTTCAATAATAAAGTAAAAAGTATTTTAAAACAATCAACTATTGCACAAATTATTTAGTTAAAAATTTGTTAATTATGTTTAAGATAACTATTTAATAGTAAAAATGCTTAAATCAAATGTGTGTCATATGTTTTTACATTTTCGCGCGCAAACCAATTATAGTCGATCGATATGCGCAGGTCATATAACTGCAAACGCGCACGTCAATTTTATTGATGAGTTTGTTCGTATATGAAAATTCCATACGAATAAGTTCGTTTTTCTTTAGTTTAGAATTTATTAAAATTAAAATTATATTTGTATGTTACATATATAATAGACGAAAGATAGATATTTTAAACAGTGTTTTTAGATTTCAATTTGTCTAGTAAATGATTGTAGTGTTGACACAGTCGTTGTGGGTCTTTTTTGTTTCTTGTATTTTTCTGGAATTTGATGTGTTCCATTTCTGATATTTGTGTATTCTTCCAGTTATTTTCTTTATCTAAAATTCTAAATTTTCGAAATTAAAAGTACTTTAATATTTTTTCATGTGTTTATTAATTATAAAAACTTTCTTCTTGTTAGATACATTATTTTTATGTTACTTGATTCTAATCTGAGATGATTTTTTTGTTTCGCCAACATATGTAGAGTTACACTTATGACAATCTAATTTATATGCAACATTGGTTATTGCTTTCTGATATTGCTTATCTTTGCCTCTAACAGTTAGATTACTTTGATTATTATATATAGTTGGAACAGTTCTGATATTGTGTTTTCGCAATGTGTGAGTGACATTTTCAAAGAATTTTGGGATATATAGTAAACTTAATATCATGCTATTTTTATTACTATGTGACGTATTGTGGTTTTAATTAATTGTATTCTGTACTTGATGCCCACATGTTGAAGCGCGCGGCTGTCAGATGGCGACACTTGGCCCATTCTCCGCGCTGTATTTCTTGCGAATTATTCGGGACTCGTTACAATTTTTAGTATCAGGCATAAAAAAAAACATTTTAAAGAAACGTAAAAATGTATTGCTTTTGAACCTTTTTTTAACTGTTTGAAGCTATTATTTTTCAACTATGAATTTTATAAATAAATTAAAACATACAAAAGTTTTCAAATGTGAATGGAATAAGTATTACCGAACTATTTTATCGAAAAAATTAAACCTCATGCCCATAGAGCATTATGAACGAGATCAAGAACATAAAAAATGTATATCCAGAAAAATGCATTTAAAGTTTTTATTTTCTATGCTACATAATGTTAGTTACTTTATTAAAAGCATTATAACTTCATTTAGGTTTAGAATTATGATATCTATGAGGTGTTAAAATATTTATTTGATTATAAACTCTATTATAACACAATAAAAAAATCGACTTTTTGAGTAATTTTATCTATAGAACCACCTTAACCTTAGTCACGAAAGTAGCTTAAGTTTTTCATACTCGAATTGTTTACAACATTTTAATAGATTAATTTTGCAATATCAAACTTCTGCACAATATTTGTAATTCTATTTAACCAATTTACATTAAGATCAAAGAGCTAGGAATATGATATATTTACAAAGTTACAAATGACTGTAATTTTGAGTGAGGTATCACAAACGCCAGGTCGGTAGTAAAGGGTTAAAACCTATAGTATCGTGTACTGGAAGTCCTACATATGATTTAGCGAAAACAGTTGAAAAAATGATAAGTCAAAATATTCCTATAGTAAAATTTTATGTAAAGAACAGTAACGATTTCATAAGCAAACTAAAGGATCACGTTATTCCGGAAGATCATGTACTTTGTTCATAAGATGTAGTCTCACTGTTTACTAACGTTCCTCTCGAACTTGTACAAAGAAATATTGAAAGAAGATGATTTTAGACATATCTCTTTCTGAATTATTAGCAGGAACAAAATTTTTAATGTAGAACACATTTTTTTTTAATGTTATGAAACTTTCTATCCATGGACCTCCAATGGGGAGTCAAATAAACCCTTGTATTGCGAATATGTTTATGACAGATTTATAAGAAGATTGTATTAAAACAATATACTTTAAACCATTACCTCTTTACAGATTCGTTGTTAGAAATCACATGTTAGAATTTCTTAACTCATATCGTGATAGATTAAAATTTACATATGAATGATAAGGAAATCGTATGATAAACCTTTTAGTCAAATTTATTAGACATATTACTAATTAGTCAGCTTCTAACACAAAAAAGCGCAATGGTATACACATTAGTTTATAAAGTGATTTTACTTTGTGATTGCAGATTGATGAAAAAAATATAAATTTAGTAAAAAAGTTTCCGATAGATATTACTTATTCGAACAAATTTATTGAATTTCACATTAAATAGCAGAAAGAAAATATAAAATATAGAACACAAGAAGCAAATATAGATACAAATAGGTTAGCTACAACTAGTACAAGCAATATTACATTACATAATAATAAAAATAGCATGATACTAAGTTTACCATTTATCCCAAAATTCTTTGAAAATGTCACTGACGCATTGCGAAAACATAATATCAAAAATGTTCCAAAAATATATAAGAATCAAAGTAATCTCATTGTTAGAGGCAAAGATAAGCAAGATAAGAAAGCAATAACCAATGTTGTTTATAAGTTAGATTGTCATAAGTGTGACTCTACGTATTTTGGCGAAACAAAAGGTCAGGTTAGAATCAAGGAACATGAAAATAATGTAGATAATAAGGAGAAAGTAGCATAGAAAGCATAGCTTTTTGCATGTAAGGCACGACCGAATATGCTCGCGCTTCGCGCTCGCATTTATTTCTATTGTTCCCTATTGGTTTGACAAATAGGCTTTTGATATTTTTTTCTTAGGAAACAAAGAGTCTTATGACTTTAAAATTTACAGCAGTATACCTGTATATAAAAATAATATTCATTATAAATTCTACTGACTTTTATCACAAAGTTTCCGAATTGAATACGTTAAAAAAATTGAATCACACAGTAGGGACGAGTAGTACACGAGAGCATATACGATGGAAATTTTAATTTATTTATATTTTGAAAATTTTTCAGTGTGTAAATCATTGAGTTTCACCAATCATATTGCGAATAACACTCCATGCCCGAATCTTGAAAATCTTAACTTAATATTAACACGTTATAATGTATAAAAATGTGTTTTTCTAGTTTGCTACAGAATATCTTCTTATCTTGGGAACTCGATTAATTTGTTGATACGTATTTGATGAATGATTTACTTGGTATACAATAATCCTTATGAATCGCTCTTTAATATTCTATGTCGAATAACATACTGCTTATATATTTATAAAATATTATTACTCGATGAAATCTCTGTTAACAGTGGTTATACGTACAAAGTATATAATGTACAATATGAAAAGAGCGTAGGTTATGTTGGTAGCACTGAAAATTTTGAAAAAGTTTTTTGACTACTTAAAAGTAACTCATTTTTAAATTCTTTGATTGCCGAATATTCATGGGAACGATTTCTCATTGATATTTTTCAACATCAAAGAGTTAAATGCATTCTGTTCAATTCAATCTGCCTTTTTTTGATAAATTTTCAATAATTGATTCAGGAAATCAATTTTAGTAAATACTTTATGTTATTTTTTTAAATATCAATCGAGAAAAACTATTATAAAAGTAATAATTATAGTAGACTGAGACAATGATTCATTGTGTAGACGATAAGTGCAAAACGTTCATGGTGTACTACTTTTTATTAATGTTAGTTATTCTAATTTATGAAGTCTGTTGCAGCTTTTGTGAATTATATAATGTTCTATAGGTAAGTAGCTATCTATAAATACTTTATTTGAAGGATTTTATATTAATAGCCAACTGAGGACCTTTTCAATTTTACTATAACCAACGTGTACTACTCTCCCCTATATTAAATAATAAACGATACATAGCAAACCATTTCTGAGCCTACAATGAAGGGTCTTATTAGTACATTATTAAGTAAGAAATTCGTTTTTAAAAAACCATTCCTGCATTAAGAAATTATCGAAAAACCGAAATTTTAAAATATTTAAATTACGAAAACTTAGTACGGAAGACTCCAATTTGTATTTAAGTATAAAAATATTTATATTTTATTATTTGTATCACGGAAGATCTTACCTAATTGCCAACAAATCATTTTTAATATCGGGGGACATGATATATCTTATAAATTTTATCCGATTGACTTGAAATTTTAACAGCGTACTCTATACATTATGTATGGCTGCACGTAAGATTTCTAAAACATGTTGATATTTCTGCTTGTAATAGTATTTTTTATAAACAGATTTTAGGTAAAAAATGCTAATTTGTGTGATAACAGACACCATTTCTCAACAAATAAATATTAAAAAAAAATTATGCCTACGGCTATAGTCTTCGACATGGCTGCGTGGCTACTGAGCCAGAGCGGCTATTGCTCCACTTACCCGTTATATAAAATCTGCATTATCGACAGAGGGTAATTGGCTATTCCAGGGATCTATTTAAGTGATAATGGGCAGTGGGCTGCTCCCGGAAGGCTTACTGCCCGAGAAGTAAGATGGTGTACGTATGAGCTCCCCGCGCCATGGCGGTAGCCGCAAGTATAGCCGCTACTGCTTGCTGAACTCTGACGTTATCATTGTAGTATACTAAGTTTATACGTGTACACTCCCCTCCACTTCGTCTGTGCACAGCTCGCTCAGTTCCTGCATCAACTTTGTCATACGCTGTTGTTACTATAACCAGTATATGTATATATGATCTCCACCTTTAGCACCGAGACTGCGCGCGCAGATGATACATGTACCTCGGTCGATAACATCACTGCTGTATTCTCGTAGCCCCGACTGAACAGCTTGCTCGGTTCTCTCGATTAATAAAACCTCTATTTCATCTACGCTCGCAAGTGATACATGTACTTCGATCGATAACACCAGTGCTTTATCCTCGCAGCCACGACTGGATAACTTACCCGCCGATCCCACAAACTAGTCATTGCTTTATACATGCAGTATAGTGCATACATGAAAACTTCCCTCTACCACGGCAGTGCAGTATGCATAACCGATGTAGCTCTCGCAAGCGCGCGCGCAAGTGATACATGTACCGTGATCGATGACATCATAAGCCTTATCTCCGCCCATAAAGAATTGGTGTTTGTAGAATATTTTTTTGTATAAGTTTTCCATTGCGAAGGAGACTTATCATTTTTCTTCATCTTGGAATTTTTATTAGTCTCCGAGAGACGAGAATAGGGTACACTGCTGCTACTACAACTACTTTGTCCCATGATTGTTTTAAACATATTAAACAAAGTAATTCGTTTATGCATATGTATTTTGAGTTTTTGACGATACTTGTATGATTTCATCAGATTTTATTTTAACACTTTCTCTCATAATCTTCAAATTTGTCACATCATTTAACTCAGTGGCGTCAGCTACATTACATAATTTTCGGATTTGTTAAATCAAATTTTCTGTCACTTACTCATTTGAATCCTTGACCTGGAGATCCTCGAGTTGCATCTATCCGAATCGGTTGTCGTCGGAACATAAATTTGCACATTTTGAGACTAATTTGTATGTCTGCATTACACTTTCTAATAAATAAAATCAGCTTCACGAAGCTCTTCAATAATAGATTGAATTTCATTAATATGGCTCTAATTTCCAGCTGATGTTTTAGCTACAAGCAGTTTAAGACGAGATACGAGCTCACTCTGATCATCGCATTATGCGTAATCTATAAAGTATTATTTCGTGCAATTTTATATTATACAGTGGGTAAGCCAGTGCCACTTTTTGATTTACGTTTAGAATTGTCTATTATTTTGGTGACATAATTATTATACTTTTTACTTGATTGTTCGTGAACAAACTCATGCAGTACATAATATTTCTTTCTCTCAGTAACTAGACTTTCATCGGAAATTTTCTTAAATAATAATTCAACGAGTCTTGGATCTTAATCATATTTTTTATTACCAATCACTACATAATTTATTTCAAAGTTTATGGGACTGTCACCAATCTTGAAGGTCTTGTCACGTCTTTTGCACACACCATAAAGTGTATCTAGTGAATTTATTTGTACATTTGTTAGTAACTGAAATTATTTGTCTACATCATTCTTTTGTACTATACTGTCAAGATCATCATAATCTAAGTCATTTACAGCTAACTGAAAAGGATTTGTATAGTCAATATTTATTCTACTTGTATAAACTCATTACCATCATCTTGCTCTTTTTCCGGTTTAATCTTATTATTGTTTTCTAAATTAACTGCTGCAGGTCACAAACTTCTTTTTTTTATCCCACGACTCGTAACTTCAGTTGACAACTTTTCCAGCGATTCAAAGATTGGCTTAAAATACTCATTCCTTGATCTTTCTGCTTCAAGTTTATAAGACTTAAGTAAATTATATTTATGTTTTATAGCGTTAGGATCTTTGTACTTCACAAAGTATGGAAATCTGTTGATTCAAAATTAGACAGATTAATAGTTCAATGTCTCCAACTTGAATGATTGATTTACTCTGTATTCTATACATTTATTACAAATTTATTAAATCCTTTTCTATATTGACCAATTTTCACAACACCATCTTTATCAATAACGAGAAAATCATGATTATCATTTCAATAAGATAAATAAATGTATTTGAACCGCTGATATGTCGTATAAAGGGGCGCAGTAGGGCCAACTATAAGTATTATGGCAACTATAAGTACTGGGTACGATTCGAAGCCTTCGAGGCCGCACCGTGGACCTTATGCTTTGATTTTGCGATCCACAACCTTCTAAAAATTTCGATTATATTAATTTTGAATGCTATTTTGTACATTATGGACTACATCAGTATTTATTTAAGAGTTATGAATTTTATCGTTAAAATAAAAAAAGGTTCCATCAAAATGATACATTTTTTGACTAAATACAGTAGATTGACAATTAATTCTCCAAAAAGCTTTCCATTTTCGGAGTCCGAGTATTCGATTTTTATTTCTTCCTTGACGACACTTCCGACTTCCGGTTTTATTTTTAAACAAATATATATAAATACATAGCAATGAACATACTAATATTATAATAAGGTTACGTGAGTGTTGTATACGTGGTCATATTTCGAGTTTTTAATTAAGTAATTCAAAATAAGTGTGAATTTTGAATGAGAATTAGCTGATTACAAGATTATTAGCTGATCTTACAAGATATAAGTACACTATCTACGTTATCATAATAAGGTTAAGTGCGTATGAGTAGCAGTGAGTATTTTTGTGTTTACATTATCGTCATAGATATCTTTAAGTTCATATCATCTTGTGAAAAAATGAGTATTAAGTTCGCATGATCACGAACCAAATGTTTAGGCACTTATGCGTACGACTGACATTTGTAGAAGTATTCAACGTTTTTGTGTCTTCCCATACAATAGACTGATTTAACATTATTTTGTTTTTGGCATGCCATATCATCAAATACAAAGATAAAATTATGTCGAGCTTCATATGGAGATACAACGAGATCATGTTTACTAAAAGGTTATTATATAATATACCATCTAAAGCTGCAATTAGATTTCCAAAAAATGTATACTTTGACTGAGTCAGTGATTTCGATTAACATAAATAATTTTAAATTTCAGACCATTAGGATGTATAATTTAAGATAACAATGCATTTATTTTACCACAGATAGATGGTCCACATAATACAGTATGAATGCTGTCTAGCAGTAAACTTCCATAGTGTTTATAACGTTTATGATGTGATTCAGTTAGAGCATTCAAATTAATTACTGGCAATTAAAGGAGAGCCTTTTTTAAAGTCCATTTTTCAGAAGCTATCAGAAGAATTACAGTATTCGCTCTGTGACAGTTTGTAACAAGGCCGTAAAAATACTTCCACAATTTTTAGAGCAGACAATTTATAACATCATACAATAACTTTTCAGGATACATTAAATATATTAGAGAACTATATAAAGTCATTTTAACTTGTTTAAAACCAATTAAAATCGCTAAAATAGCGGTAGGCCACATTGCGCGCTGCGCCACATTGTACCGTTTACCCCTATATGATACGTATATATATCTTCCAGTTATATAAAGATAAAATGTTGGCTATAGAACTTAAAAATGTAACTAATCCTTCAATTCTAAATGTTCTGAGCTGAATTTTTTTTGTTATTGGATGTGATTACACAACTTCTGCCAACAATTTCTTTTTCTGAATTCCGAATGCATCATCTGATTCAGCGGACAATATTATGTTAAGAAGACAATTTTCAGCCCGGGAAATTTTTCTTTCACTAGGATTAAATCTAGCCGACCCTTCCCCTTATCAACTACTAAATTTATTTTTCCAAGCAATGATTCACGCATTGCAATTAAATCTGCTTTAACAGCAGCTCGTAGGTATAAAAAAATGCTGGTGGAAAACGGAATATAAGTAATATAAGTATTCCACGTGTACTACCTGTTCCTAAAGTAGGAGGTTTTCTTCTAGCACTTATACCTCACTTTGACGGTCTAAGTGCAGTAGGTTCATTGTCAGATGGATCTGTTGGTATAGCTCAAGCAGTAAAATAAAAAAATTAAAATGGTAGCTCTTGGTAAAGGACTCTACTTGAAACTACACCAATAAAGTTATGCTATTTTAAGCGCCGTGCGTACAATGGTAACAACGAGCGCGGCTCTTCGCCACGTGTGGAGCCGCGTGTGCACACGCCTCAAAAATCAGGCGTCCGCAGGCAACACAAACAGTACACCATGACCCATTTGAATCAAACACAGAACAAACAGAACATAATTTGAATTTAATATCACTAGAAGAAATGAATATGACCTTTTCAAAATTAAATAAAACACTAGTCAAACATTCAAAATAAAATACACATTAAAAGCGACTACAAACTCACAAGTAAAAACAACCTCGAAGTTTGGTTGGATTCGTTAGATTCAGTGTTAGCGACGAATGATTTGGCACACATTAATTAATCCAGAGAAGTATGCAAATAATATTTGAGAAAAAAATGTAAAACTTAAAAATTTAATGAGAGACATAATGATAAATTGCCTCGACGCTAACTACCACCAAAAGATTTTACATATTAAAGATCCAAATGAAATTTTAAATTAAATAAGATAGGCTTTGAGACGTCATTAGAGGATAAACTGTCTGTTACAGATTGAGGCACAACAACCAAGAGGTCTAGATGCCAGAGCAAACGTAGCACAAAAACAAAGAAAAAAGCCTACAGAGCCAAAAGAAACAAAGTACTTCAGATGCAACAGAATGAGTCATTGGTCGTCCGAATGTCCTCTGAAGCAGTACAACACTTGGTTCTACTACTAATGCAACGGGATCAGGGACACAAGGTCGATCAGTGCCCCAACGCAGTTCAGAGGTATGAGAATGAAAATGAAAATCCTAACAAAAGTAACACATACACAGACATAATACAAGAGGTATAGGTAAAGTAACATTCCGAGGAAAAGTTTTAATAAATCAGAATAGGAACACACCTTACAACAAAGAAAAGAAGCTAGCTAACAATAATTCAAACGCCAATGCAAAGTTGCTAAGCAAGCACCCACCCTCATAACAGATAAAATTATTAGTTTTATAGCAGATTCGGAAGCAACCGAAAGAATTATTAATAAAAGCATATTTAAGAAAATACGTGAAAATTAATTTAATCTCAGAGAATACTTTAAAATTAATTTTATTTCAGAGAATACATTACACGTAATTTAAGCTCAGAGAATACTTTAAAATTAATTTAATTTCAGAAAATACATTAAAAGCAATATTATTTCAGAGAATACATTAAAAGTAATTTAATTTCAGAAAATACATAAAAATTAATCTTATTTCAGAAAATACATTAAAAGAAACATTTTTCAGAGAACACATTAAAAGTAAACTAATTTCAGAAAACACATTAAAAGGAGCATATATCAGAGAACACATTAAAAGTAGTAAAAATAAGAGAACACATTAACAGAAGCATATTACAGAATATAGTCTTAGTTAAAGGAATAATAAATAAAACAAATCTTATATCACGATTAAGCCTCTACCAGTTTAAAATCATAAATAACTCAGAGATAAAGTCATAAGAAAAATTATTTTAGAATCAGTGTACTAATTTTGTTTCTACTATTGCAGACTCCCAGATAAGTGAGTAAAACCAACGAAGGCAGAGAGTGTCGGCGAAGCGCTAGACTTCGTGTTTACATATTTTAGTTTTTTTTACAATAAATATTATTATATTAAGAACAGAGAGTGCAGAGTTTATTCAATATAGTTTATTTAAATATAAACTCAGTGTCGTTATTTTACCACCTGGATCACCTACTATCCCAGCAATTATTCCAGTTATTTACTTCGATACCCTAGTAGAAAATTATCTAGTTTTATCGAGGCCCTCCATTATTCCCATGGCAAACTAGATAGATCTACATAGTTCTAGATTAATTTTCCACCAGGGTAGTTTTAGAGATTTACAACCTCCTGCAGACCTTATGAATTTCTTAAAATACGATAGCGTCAAGTACCACTATCTAAAATATCAAGAATTTAAAACTATTATATATGGGCACTTTTGCATCAATCTCCTATGCAATTAACTTCATATTACAGAAAATTTATATCTATAGAAAAAGAAGTCAACGTAGAAAAGCATGAGTCTCTTATATTTATTCAAGATGATTGATTCGTTGACTCTTAGTCCAGCAGGTACTTCATTGGTACCACAAAAACATTGTTTTCAACGATAAATCTTGATTCAGATAAAAGGTACGTTCTCGGCTTGGTTGAGTTACTCACTTGTAACTCTGTACCTAACGTTAATTTTAAGTGATATAATAAATTGTTGAGTATAATAAATTTTACGTTAGACAAGTGATGATTGAGCTACCTATAGCTAGCTATGATATTGACCGTACTCTACAACGGATTCTTAACCCAAAATACATTAAAATTAATATTAAGCCTAATAATAATACGTTACATAGTAACAACACTTCCAGAGATGAAATTGACCTGCCTGTAGCAATTCTTAAATTAGACGATCTACGAGTTGCATGTAATATTACATCTGGAGCATAGTAGTATTGAGGTTCCTAAACAAATTATATATTTACCAGTATCCATAAAAGTTATTGATCACTTTCAATTACGCATAGTAGATAAAGATTATATCTTCGAAATGAAGTTGTAACGATTCGCGTGCTTCTAAAAAAAGTTTCTTCATAATGAGAATTGTCTTTAATAATAACGCTGACAAAAATCATATTAATAGTTGGCCATGTCTACAGAGTCAGAGTAAATAGTAACTACAAGAAACGTAGGAAGATGGAAAGGCGGACACTAACATCAAATAAGAAAGGTGGTGAAAAACAAATAATAACATGTATATTTATCTGCCACTATCATTGGATACCTAAAAAATATGGAGAAATCTTTTAACGTTCAGTCGCTAGTTGTCTTCGATGAATGAGTCACACACTATAAGGTTCATGCATATCAACCTTATACCTCACTATCGTTCAATAACAGTGATGAAATTCGTATATCTATTCAACATCAAATGGTAATGCAGTGACAAACACCCATCTGGTGAATAATGCTATCTATCATTTATTTGAGCAAATGCGTTAAGAGATTAATGCTATTCAGATTAACAGATGTAAGAATGTTCCTTAATGAAGGGTTACATTTCATGTTCACCCAGTCAGAGTAAATATCTCGAAATCTCTGAATGGCCTAATGCTATTGAAACTGGAATAATAACTGACACCATTGGAAGTTTTGATATAACCATACATCTATCAATGACCTTTGGCTATGCAGAAGACTATCACAAAATTGTTATAAATATTAAACATGAACTCATTCTCATGAGATCCAAAAGTGACTGAAATCATAGATCAATATTTTAAACTTGTACTCTCTCGAATAGAGTAGTTTATGCATTACGTAGTACTGTCAGTCATAATAATGACGTTGAAGGCGTAAGATTCAACTTCTGAATTACTTCCAGAAATATATTCCCATTGCTATAAGTTTTTGCTCTCGGGAGCTGTATGAGTATCCTATGCTTCCAGCAACTGCACAATATGTGTAGATTGTAAGAACATCAATCCAGCTGAAAGAGGCACGTTCTGTTATTTAAGCATTACAAACAAAAAGAAACGGTTAGTGCAGAATTAAAGATAATCATTTTGATCACTGTGACATCAGTGACTTTAAAACTCTTCCTACCTTAATTTCAATGTAATATGTAATTAGTATGCACTAGTGTATGATATGTTCGCAATCTGAATCTTTGAAGCAAGCAGCTGTAGATTTTCGCCTTGAGTTTTAAAGTAAACAGATATACCTGCGGACACAACAGCTTATTGTTTGATTTTACACGATCGAATTGTAGAGTATAATCCCTTAAGTGGTGACGTGAATAAACTTATTTAATAATTGTAATTTTATCGTTAATATATATTTGAAAATAAAAAAAATCAATACATGTATTATAACAAAAATTATTTGTATTTATTTACGACACCGATTCTGCATTACTCTTACCTGTTCAAATTGATCGAACTGGGAATTTGATTAAATTAACCTTAGAATTTGTTGAAATTTACCGTTTTTTGTCCATATCTGAAACTTCAGAACACTTCTCTGGGTCACACAAAGTACCTTGGGGGTTGACAATTCTTTTGAGTGCTTCTTTGCATAGGTAGTTTCATATAAAAATAGGTGGTACATTTTTTGAACTCCGTGCGCGCGATTTCGGCGAAATTTGTTCGATTGACTCATATATGTATATATATATATATATATATATATATATATATATATATATATATATATATATATATATATATATATATATATATATATATATATATATATATATATATATATATATATGGGTCAATCCATGCCAAAACGCACACGGCTCTGCCCAAAAATGGTAAAGACTTAGAAAAAAGTTGTATAGGGTCCAAAACTAGGGTTTTTTATGTAGAATCGATAGCTATGTGACGCTTTTCAAAATTTTCAAAATGGCGGTCCCAAAAACCCGATTTACTGACCAGTTTTCCGAAAATTTTCCGACTAATCGTTCATAAAAATATAGACAAGAGACGAAAATTGTGAGTAAAGGTCATTTTATATGTTTTCGGGTACGCTGAATCCGAATCCGCTGACCGTTTAACCTTATCACTCCAGGATTTGCTCTAACCTCAAAAAATACCTCAAAAACGCTCAAACAGGCATGATTATGGCTAGATAAAGGTTCGTGACGATACATTTGTTCGTTTCAAGGGTCACGTATTTCAAATCCAAGGTCCGTTCAGCTCGTTCAGTCCAAAATTTGCCCCTAGCCTCAAAATATTTTTCAAAAATGCTCAAATAGGCATGATTACGGCCAGATTAAGGATCGTGACCATAAATTTATACGTTTTCGAGATCGCCGATTTTAAGTCTAAGGTCCGTTTAGCCCGACAAGCCCAAAATTTGTCGCTAACCTCAAAAAGTACTTCAAAAATGCTCAGCGGGCATGATGACGGCCAGATGAAGAATCGTGACCATATATTTACACGTTCTTGGGGTCACTGATTTCAAATCCGAAGTCCGGTTAGTCCCATCAGCTAAAAATTTTTTTTTAACCTCAAAAAATACCTGACAAATGCTCAAATGGGCAGGTTCATGGCCAGAAATGGACGGTTATACTTTAAATCTCTACAACAACTTCCTTTTTATCACTTGAAAATTTTCTGATAATAATACTCTTGTTTCGTAGTGGAATAAAACAGTGATTGCTTGAAATTTGTTGGACAGAAGGAGCCTCGTCAAATCGTCTTTTTAATCTTCTTTGAGTGTTGCTATGTGTTACTTTTGAATAATAAAAGAACTTTAAATTTTTTATTGAATGGCATGCCCATTCATAAATCTGCTTAGCTGTTAAAATACTGTTGATTGCTGATGCTTGGAGGCTTGCGTTCCTAGCTCCTATTTTAAGAGTTGCACCAAGGCCATCATGTGGGCGCAAAAATGCCATTCTGCTTCGATACCAAAATCATTTTCATGATTACATAAATTTTGGGTATTAAATCGATTTTTAAAATGTTGTTTTGCTCCATCAGAAAAGTAGATAATATTTGTAACTTTGTGTTGTTTCTTTAGGTAATCAATTATCATCGAATTACACAAATACACCGCTGCAGAATTATGAGTATTTGATTCAGAAATCACGATTATATTTCCATGTCTTAATTCACCTTCATCTCGATAATAATAAACTACAGTATATACTGTGGCTTGATTATTATTATAGTGAAAAGCTTCAGCTGCTTTTTGAACAACAGAAGTAAAATTCTCTGAATAATCTGGTAGCACAAGAATTTCTCCTGGCTATAAGCTTCCCTTCAATTGCTTAACATATTCTGATTGTTGTTTGTTAATATAATCATGAGGTTTTAATGATTTTAACCGATGACCAAGAAGTTCGAGGAAATTTTCAGTAGTTGTGTTTGATGTAATCATAGTTGTTCTATCTGTCGAATGCCAGGAGCTAAAAGTTATATCCTTTACGTCTGCTTTTTCCAAACCTGATTCAAGCTGGGATCAGAGCTTATCGTAATTAGGGCAGTTTTTGCATCCGTTAAGAAAACATTCTCTATTTGAGTTACGACATACCATGAGATTAAGACAATCGGTATAGTTTTTTAATGGGAATTCCGATTTAGCCATCAGGTCAGATAAATTGATGGCATCGAGCAAAAGCTTGACATTCTCATGAATCACACATACGCAAACAATATGAGTACCATTATTTCCGGGTAAAACACAATTTTGAGGTCGTAATTGGCAAAACTTTGAAAGACCTATAGTAGTATCTGGATACTCTCCACAGAATTTTAAATATAATTCTTTTAAGCTAAAAAAACAGAAGAGACTGACATTGTTTAGCTTAAAAGAATTATATTTCAAATTCTGTGGAGAGCATCCAGAGAGAGAACTTCTTGTGCTACCAGTAAATTCAGAGAATTTTACTTTCGTTGTTCAAAAAGCAGCTCAAGCTTTTCACTATAATAATAATCAAGCCACAGTATATACTGTAGTTTATTATTATCGAGATGAAGGTGAATTAAAACATGGAAATATAATCGTGATTTCTGAATCAAATACTCATAACTCTGCAGCGACGTATGTGTGTAATTCGATGATAATTGATTACCTAAAGAAACAACACAAAGTTACAAATATTATCTACTTTTCTGATGGAGCAAAACAACATTTTAAAAATTGATTTAATACCCAAAATTTATGTAATCATGAAAATGATTTTGGTATCAAAGCAGAATGGCATTTTTGCGCCCACATGATGGCCTTGGTGCAACTCTTAAAATAGGAGCTAGGAACGCAAGCCTCCAAGCATCAGCAATCAACAGCATTTTAACAGCTAAGCAGCTTTATGAGTGAGCATACCATTCAATAAAAAATATAAAGTTCTTTTATTATTCAAAAGTAACACATAGCAACACTCAAAGAAGATTAAAAAGACGATTAAAAAGACGATTTGACGAGGCTCCTTCTGTCCCACAAATTTCAAGCAATCACTGTTTTATTCCACTACGAAACAAGAGTATTATTATCAGAAAATTTTCAAGTGATAAAAAGGAAGTTGTTGTAGAGATTTAAAGTATAACAGGCCATTTCTGGCCATAAACCTGCCCATTTGAGCGTTTGTCAGGTATTTTTTGAGGTTAAAAACAAATTTTTAGCTGATGGAACTAAACGGACTTCGGATTTGAAATCAGTGACCCCAAAAACGTATAAATACATGGTCACGATTCTTCATCTGGCCGTCATCATGCCCGCTGAGCATTTTTGAAATACTTTTTGAGGTTAGCGACAAATTTTGGGCTTGTCGGGCTAAACGGACCTTAGACTTAAAATCAGCGATCTCGAAAACGTATAAATTTATGGTCACGATCCTTAATCTGGCCGTAATCATGGCTATTTGAGCGTTTTTGAAAAATATTTTGAGGCTAGGGGCAAGTTTTGGACTGAACGAACTGAACGGACCTTGGATTTGAAATACGCGACCCTTGAAACGAACAAATGTATCGTCACGAACCTTTATCTAGCCATAATCATGCCTGTTTGAGCGTTTTTGAGGTTAGAGCAAATCCTGGAGTGATAAGGTTAAACGGTCAGCGGATTCGGATTCAGCGTACCCGAAAACATATAAAATGACCTTTACTCACAATTTTCGTATTTTATCTATATTTTTATGAACGATTAGTCAGAAAATTTTCGGAAAACTGGTCAGAAAATCGGGTTTTTGGGACCGCCATTTTGAAAATTTTGAAAAGCGCCACATAGCTATTGATTCTACATAAAAATCCCTAATTTTTGACCCTATACAAGTTTTTCTAAGTCTTTACCATTTTTGGGCAGAGCCGTGTGCGTTTTGGCATGGATTGACCCATATATAAATATATATATATATATATATATATTATATCAGGGGGATTAATAGGCCAAATGTTAATAATAATAATAATAACAATGTACGCAGCGCGCGTCTCTTTGCGCGTTGCTCGACCATTAGCTAACCTGCTAACTGCAAGTATCTCGCTTCAGCCGTGTGTACCTTTCGTACAACGGCAACGTGCAGCCGGCTAGCCTGGTTCCAGGGTCGTTTTTCGCGAAACCGGGGGATAAGGATGAGGATCACGCGATAGGCAGCAAGTATAAATAAAAGAAGGGAAGAGACTCAATTCTTAACAAAACACATGTTTATTATACCTTAAGTTCCGCACATGTGGAGGACGCGCGCGAGCCCCCGTTATAATATATATATATATATATATATATATATATATATATATATATATATATATATATATATGTATATATATTGTTACGATCATGTTCGAGGTTATTAAGGGGGCCGCTTACCTGCAAATCTACTTTGTTTATTTTGCAAACTTATCTTTAATCTTTTTGTCGATTAGATGACGAATGTCAAATGTAGTAATAAGTGACGATATGGGACCGCTATATACTTGAGAAGATCCAGAAATTTCTTAAACATTACTTAAAAATTAGCCATTTTAAAAATGTAATTAGCGATCAAATACTTATTTTGGTGAAAAGTCCGGAAGTATATATATTTGGAGCTACAAAATGAAGAAAATACGTACAGATTTTTGTTTAAACTTAAAATAAAAAACTGCACCTGTTAAACCAAACAGGACCATGAAAAATCCATTTTTTACTGCTTTATTTAATAATTGTAGGTTTGACCTTGAAAACTTTTGTAATTTTTAAAAGCTTACGTATTTTTCTTGCTTACACAATGAGGAAACACTATATATAATTTCTAGATGATCCTCTCAAAAACTTCATCGGCAATCCCACTTTGAATCTGAAAATTTTTCGATTTCTTAATTCTGAGATAATCAAGGTTTTATTATACAGGAGTAAAAAATGATATTTACAGGTTTCTTTTTTTTTGACAGTTCAATTTCGATTTACTGATGTTTCATAAATACTATTTAACCTTTTTAGGTTCTTCCCTCTTGGACATCTTGTTTTGAATAGGTTCAATTACTATATTGCTTTCTGGTGGAAACAAGAACTCAACAATATCGAGTTTCAACAAAATTCTGTAAATCCTTAAAAGCGTCGTATAATTCGAAAAAAGAAAATTTCCAGCAATTTTAGGTGCATATTTTTAAACTTATCTATGTGTAGTATGATAATATTTGAAAATTGAAAAAATGATTATTTTTTGTATTTTTGATAATTTTTCGGGTAAACGGCATCTTTAAATAAGGTACACTTATTTATAAAAGAACTGAACTATTACTTTATTAAATATGAAACGCGAAACATAAATACAATTGTTATAGACTATTGCTTTCGAGTTTATGGGTCGTCATCAAGCGCGGCGATTCACATTGTTCGAATCGCGTGTTCGTTCGTTCAGGCTAGGTCATAATATTACTCACCCTTTTCTAAACGTTCCGTTTTTTGAAGCTACTTTCTCAAGCGGGTTGATCTTCTCTAGTCCATGATTACTTACAGGATCCACAACGAAACATCTTCTACATTTATCCTCCTGGCATCAGGTTACCGAGCAATGCCTCCATATATGGACTTCAATTACTATTTCAGGCAGTAGAATAAAGACCCGTCTCTTGAAAAATCACTCTTCTTTTCATCCAGGACCAACTTCAGCAATTCTTTGGATTAGAGAGGGAGATATAACATGCCATGAACTATTTCTCTAACCCCTGTTATAGCATTCGCTCTGTGGCGCACGGGAAAACCACGGTTCAAAAACCATGAACAGAACAGTCTTCATAGCGTCCGGTATATATATTGCATCTCGAATCAGGTACTTTTGTCTCAATTTGGTGTGTGTCATGTCGCTTTTATGTTAGATATCGTTTACTTCGGTCAATGTGTTAAGATTATGCATTTGGCTGTTAATGGTGAAATGGCTTCCTCCACTATCCGGCGCAAAATCTCACCTTTCAAATTGTACTGAACCTCGCCAGTCACAGTTCTCCTCAGAAACCAATGGGATTTTTCCTGATCTTGCGGAAATGAAACTGATCAACCCCATCAACGACAGTTTCTCTCATTGTAAATCAAAGACTGTCTGTATAGTTAGATTTTGAGCATAACCTATAAGTATCTGAGTGTCGTCTGTACATGAAAAAGTATGACTATTTTTAATCGTGTTACTAGAATCGGTCGTTGTCAGTAGTACAGTCATCTCTAAAATACTTAAATCCTTAATAGTGTCGTGATCAATATCAACAAGCGGAGCAAGCGTTGCTGACGCTATTCTGCTCAAATTCCTAATCTGGTTATAAGCTAATAAGATTGAAGCATGTGTTTAAGTATGTAAATGTGCTGTAACAATTTGAATTGCGCCATCAACGGCGGCATTTGTTCATAGTACATTGGACTTATTATTTACTATGCTCGAATCTCTAGCAATGTCACAAATGTTAACATTGACTACGGCATTCATCGGATAAATATTATTCGTAGATCTGTTGCTTATTTGAGTTGTAAGTCTGTTATGAGTAACATCCCTGAAACGACGTTCCAATCTAAATTAGAAATCTTCAAAGTCAAAGTTTTCATTCTCTGAATAGTCATTAAATACGGCTTTAGCTTTTCCAGGCACGCAAGATGTTAATTTGATGAACTTTATGAAATTTTTCTAGTTACAAGACTTTAAAATCAAATCAAATTGAATAAAGAATTTCCTAACCCAAAATCAACACTCCGTGGATCCAGCTAAACTCCGATCGATTCAAATTTTTTTCTATCTAAGTCTGTTTGTCCACGTAACGCATCGTGAGAAATATCAGCAGCTGTGGCATTCACCGTTAATATTTCGTTATGTAAAGGTGATACGCTTTCTGTGTTATCAAGTGTATTAATATTTGTTTCTGTATGTGTACATAGGTATACGAATCTTTGTGTCTGTAATATTTCCCATAAGCAAGATAGTAAATGTATTTATCTTTGTATTTGTAAAAATCACATACGTTTTTCTTTGAAACCTGATTTTTAAACGGGCTTATCTGTTTCTTTAATTGCGCCTGCTCTTGAGCCAATCGTTCTTCACAACAACGGAGAACTAATTCTTCTCGTAACTTCGTCAACTGTGCATCAGGAGTCGGCGAAAACATCGTCAACTTTTGAATTGGGTCATTCATCTTCATCATGATCGATCGGTAATCTTTAAGGTTTTCCGCAACTTATATCCCGGCTGCGCCCCCAATATTTTCCGAACAGGTTCGAAGTTATTAAATAAGGTACTCTTATTTATAAAAGAACTAAACTATTACTTTATTTAATATAAAGCACGAAACATAAATACAATGTAAACGTTCCAAGTACATGAAACACATAACCTCATAATTGCGATTTTTATTGTTATTGATGGTGAGATCTTGTAAAGGTCAGTTCAAGGTCGAACCCTGAAATTTCGGCTGACCAGAAGAGAAAACAGTGAGCACATTCGCATCGGATGGTGTGACGTTCCAGTGCGAACTGAGGAGAAGCTGGCCATTTTAATCTCCGCACCAAAATATTTCAGAAGGAAAGCGGTCAACAGAAAAGAAGTTCAGACAAAAGTGATTCAGGACAGAGGGGGTCACCTTTCTGTACCATTGACCTTGACCTCGAGGCAATTCTTCAAGGTCATTTCAAGGTTATGATGGTTTTTTTAAATGGGACCCTATAAGTTTTATCCCGGATTCTGACAGAGAGATAAATTCTACATCGCAAATGGTATTTAACAATTTTTACCGCTTGACCTTTCCAAGGTCAAGTAAAAGGGCTTATCTTACCTTACTTTTAGCACTACATAGAAAAAACGACGTGGACGTAGTAAGTTCTGTTTCCATTGGGGTGCTTGATTAGCGTGAGTCCCCTTGCTACTCACGATGGGGTGCTTGATTAGCCTGTGTCCCCTTGCCTCTCACGATGGGGTGCTTGATTAGCGTGAGTCCCCTCGCCTCTCACTACTGTAACTATTAAGATTGTTAACCTCGCCGTAAATGTTCAAAGTGGCCGCCATTTGGTTCAAGGTACAAATTGGCCTCTCACGATGGGGTGCTTGATTAGCGTGAGTCCCCTTGCCTCTCACGATGGGGTGCTTGATTAGCGTGAGTCCCCTTGCCTCTCACGATGGGGTGTTTGATTAGCGTGAGTCCCCTCGTCTCTCACGATTTAGTGCTTGATTAGCGTGATTTCCCTCGCTTCTCACGATGGGGTGCTTGATTAGCGTGAGTCCCCTCGCCTCTCACTACTGTAACCATTATGGTTGTTATCTTCACAGTAAATGTTCTATGAGGCCGCCATTTGCTCGAAGGAACCAATTTTCTCCACTTTGGAATTGTCGTGTGAATACGATTGACCATCCATTACCATCTGTGACCACGATTGACCATCTATTACCACCTGTGACGACGATTGACCATCCATTACCACCTGTGACCACGATTGACCATCCATTACCATCGGTGACCATGTTTTACCCTCTATTTCTATCTGTTACCACGATTAACCATCCATTACCACCTGTGACCATGTTTGACCCTGTATTCTACCTGTGACCATATTTAACCTCTATTTATATCTGTTACCATGATTGACCATCCATTACCACCTGTGACCACGATTGACCATCCATTACCACCTGTGACCATGTTTTACCCTCTATTTCTATCTGTTACCACGGTTGAGCAGCCAGTACCACATGTGACAACGATTGACAATCCATTACCACCTGTTATGTTCGACCCCCTATTTCTACCTGTGTCTACAATTGACCATTACCACTTCTGATTACAGTTGTCTATCTTGCTTGTGTCAATTAATGAACATCCTTTACGACTAATACACCACGTTCTATTGAATGCTCGCAAATAGTGAACTTTATTTAAATCGTATTTGAATAAATTTTGAAGCATTCCATTACAATATTTTTTTACGGTCATAACAATTTTTAAGAAATAATAATTTCTTTTAATATTTTTAGATATTTGTAATAAGTGTTCTGCAGAGGCCTTTGTAATTTCTAATTTGTATTATTTTCTATTGATTAAAAATATTAAAGTTTACTTTTGTTTTTTGAGAAGATCCAATAATAGTATAAATATTTTAAATTTGAATTAGGTGTCTTATGAATACTCGTATGTAGTTTAGTAGTTAAATCAATACAATTTTTTCACGTTTATTTTATTTGGGATATTGAAGTATTTACATTATATCAAGTTTGAGTAAACATTCGATGTTGCTACTTTTGTGAAAGTCTTTCGAATTATTCTTAACATTTCCTTATTTTAATATTATTAAAACTAAAGTAAAGTTTTCAATATGGCCGATTATCTAGCCAATAAATTGTTGATATGATAATGGTTTTAGGAGAATGTAATAGCGTTGCTCGTACTGCGGCAAGGCGTTACGTTGAACGCTATCCAGACAGAAGACACCCTGATCATAAGACAATTCGTAGTTTAACTGAAAGAGTTCGCGAAGGTCATCTTACTCGCCAACACAGGCGTTATGAATACAACGAAAATGATGCCCGAGTGGTGACTGTTCTTGCAGCGGTTTATCTTGATCGTCATATTAGTAGTCGACAAATTGAAAGACAAATTGGTATACCAAGAAGAACGGCTTTGAGAATTCTGAAAGCCCTTAAATTTCATGCGTACCATATAACTTTAGTTCAAGAATTACGACCAAATCATACCCAAATGCGTGTTTAATTTTGCCAATGGGCTTTATAAATGATACGCGAAGATCCTCGTTTTTTTATGTATGTTCTTTTTTCTGATGAGGCCAAATTTTATAGCGACGGACATCATAACAGACATAATTGTCATTATTGGTCTGATGAAAATCCGCACTGGTACAGAACTGTAGACCATCAAAATCGTTGGAGTCTTATGGTATGGTGTAGGATTGTGAATGGTCATTTAATTGGTCCTTACTTTTATGAAGATAATGTTGATAGATACAGCTATTTAGAGTTGCTAAGACATCGGTTACCAGAACTTTTAGAAAATTATGACTTAGCGACACGACAAATGATGTGGCTTCAACAAGATGGTGCTGCGCTGCATTTTGCATTGATTGTACGTGAGTTTTTGAATACTCCTTACAATGGTAGATGGATCGGACGAGGAGGCCCAGTTGCTTGGCCTCCTTGTTCACCTGACATGACATCTCCAGATTTTTATTTATGGGGCTTTTTAAAGAATGTTGTATTTGAAGAACGACCAACAACTAGAGGTGATATGCAAGACCGTATTACCCGAGCTTGCGCAGCAATTCCTAGACAAACTTTGTTACGAACAGTATGACATTTCCAAAGGCGAGTAAATTTGTGCCTGGAAGCAAATGGCGGCCACTTTGAACATTTACTGCGAGGTTAACAATCTTAATAGTTACAGTAGTGAGAGGCGAGGGGACTCACGCTAATCAAGCACCCCATCGTGAGAGGCAACGGGACTCACGCTAATCAAGCACCCCATCGTGAGTAGCAAGGGGACTCACGCTAATCAAGCACCCCAATGGAAACAAAACTTACTACGTCCACGTCGTTGTTTCTATGTAGTGCTAAAAGTAAGGTAAGATAAGCCCTTTTACTTGACCTTGGAAAGGTCAAGGGGTAAAAATTGTTAAATACCATTTGCGACGTAGAATTTCTCTCTCTGTGAGAATCCGGGATAAAACTTATAGGGTCCCATGTAAAAAAACCATCATAACCTTGAAATGACCTTGAAGAATTGCCTCGAGGTCAAGGTCAATGGTACAGAACGGTGACCCCCTCTGTCCTGAATCACTTTTGTCTGAACTTCTTTTCTGTTGACCGCTTTCCTTCTGAAATATTTGGGTGCGGAGATTAAAATGGCCAGCTTCTCCTTAGTTCGCACTGGAACGTCACACCATCCGATGCGAATGTGCTCACTGTTTTCTCTTCTGGCCAGCCGAAATTTCAGGGTTCGACCTTGAACTGACCTTTACAAGGTCTCAGCATCAATAACAATAAAAATGGCAATTATGAGGTTAACCTAAATTAAACTACACAAGTTTTTACCATTCTGACCTTGAAATGACCTTCTGGAGGTCACGAAACAAAGTAAAGTTTTTGTGATTATTGTTTGAGGTAGAGAGGTTATTTGCTTCGACCAGAAAGCCGTAATAATTCAGTGAAAAAGCATATTATCGTTTTTCAGACGTTTGACCTTGATTTTTTACCTCTCTCAGGTCACAAAATAAAATTTTCTCAAAGACATTTGCGATGTAAAATTTTCCGCTCTTTTCAATTCCGGGATAAAAATTAGGGGTTTCCATTTAAAAAAATCAAGTTGACCTTTAAATAACCTTGAAGACCAAGTTCAAGGTTAAGTTCAAGGTCACCAATGTTTGACCCTCTTTGCCCTTGTCAACTTTTGTCTCAACTTTTTTTCGATACCACGATTATGAACGGAGAAATTTAGATGCAGAGATTAAAATGGCCCACCCTGTATATATATATATATATATATATATATATATATATATATATATATATTAGGCTGGTGCTTATTTCCCAAATTGTTTGAATACCAACCCCGCCCCGAAAATCTATTGTTTCTACCCAAAAACTCTGAATGCAACCAAGAAATCCGAAAAAAAATATTTAAAACCCGTTTCACTTTCCAAAAATCGCTTTGTTCTCTTTTTTTTTCAAATTTTTCATACCTAATCTAGGTTTAGGTTTTCTTTTCATTTTCGAGTGCAGTTTAGATTACGCATTTGCTAAAATTTGACATGAAAAATAATAATCTATTGTATTTTTTTTAAATCTTATGTCGGATCTTCCTAAATTCGTTTCCAAAAATTAATTTTATTTTTAAAATTGTCTTGGGTATGAAAAGAGCTGGATCAATACTGGAAATATTACAATTTCTAACCTACAAACAACATTTTTTAAAAAATATATATTTTTTCAAAAATATTATATATAAATATGTATAAAATAAATACATATCATTAATACGATTATTGTATCTTTCAGTTCTTAATTTTTTTATTAATTTTTTTTTAGAAGAACTGGCTAGTACATTTTTTTGTCTTTCATCAACAAACTGAAGTAAGTATTGTTTTTGGTCTTCATCATAAGATCGGGTATCTACATATTCTTCAGCCAAATGAATTGCCCTTTCAGCGCAATCATTCACTACAGTAAGATGTTTTAATATTGCACGACAATCCACGTACGAAAGATCATTTTCCCATAAATTACAATCAAGATTTAAAAAATTGAAGGCATCGATTCTAAAACGTCCTTAGCGCTCGGCCCGGCTGCCGTTATATCAAAATTGACGTCATGTTGACCAAAATTTGCAATTTTACGGAAATGAATTTTAAAAAATAGTATCGTGCAGAGGATCAAAAATGGCAACTTTTTATATATATATACTTTGTTTGTACAATGTTTAGTATTTGAAAAAAAAAATAAAAACGGCAAAATTTTAAATCTTATTTGCACCACGTTTTTTAAACTTAGCTCGCTGCAGCTCCGACAAATATGAACGGATCTTGCTTATTTTTTGCATAAACTGGTAAAATAGTCTAGCGCTGCTAATAAACTCATAGATAGTTAAATATTAAATATTTTTCATTCAACAATTTAATTGCAAACCAGTGAGCTACCTTTTATATGGTTAAGTATGTTCAACGAAAAAAAGTATCGAGGGAAGTTTAAGACTCAACTAACTTTCAACGAGACATTTGTTTGTTAACATTTGAAGAAGTTTCTCAGAAAATTTCAGATGAATTGGATGAAAAGTGTCAAAGATAGAGCGATTTTGCCAAACTTTCACGCTCCGCGCGAACATTAGCGGGTCTGCGCGATACATGACGCTCAGTGTATGTCAGTCATAGAATAAGAAATAATTTAAGAAACATGATAAAAGTTATCCTGAAATAAACAAAACAAAGTCGAACTCGTTTCTCATTGAAATCACACTGATTTTCTTGTTCGTTTACAAGCTGCATTTATTCACAAATTTGTTAATTTCTTTAATCTTTTTAAAAAACGTTTTACTTGCTAAATAAATTATAAGCATAATGTCGATCAATATAGGACGTAAAAGAATTAGAAATGAGCATGCATGGAAAAAAACTATTAATAAAAGTTGTAAAAATAAGGTAAGTAAAATATCGTAAGACGTGTTATAAAAAATAATTTCTGTTGCAAATATGATAGCAAAGTTGTTAGAATTGTATATTTTCCTAACGGACAAATTGATTTGTATTACGATTATGATGACAATCCAATTACAATTAAATTAAGAAACAGCAGTGAAGTAGATTTGTCGAAAGTATCATTAGCTAAAAAGGTAGGAATAACGAAAGAAAAAGAAATGGATTTTAAACATTTATTGCAATTTTGTACTACTAATGGGCAACATTTTGGTGAAAAATTTTTAAAAACGACTTCTATTAAAACTGTTGTCAGTAAAACAAAGAATGTGAAAGAAGAACATGGTAACAAAAAAGTTCGAAAAACGGAAGTTGTCTCAACAAAAAGAAGAAAAGTAAGCGACGAACAAAAGCAAAAATTAGAATTAAAAATTAATAAAAAAGAAAAGAAAACAAAAACGATAAAAGGAAAAAAAAAGTAATATGTTTTTGAAAAGCGTTGTATGTATTGCGACTAAATTGTAAATAAATCTTAATGTAGAAATATAAATAAATATAAGTATTAGTTATTTGAAGTTTCTAATTTACTGAACAATGTCAAAAATCTGTGAAATTTATATGTTTCCCAGAAATTTATATTTTTAAAGATTGTAATTTACTATTCAATTCTGGGGCCTGCGGCGGCTCAGTCGGTAGAGTGTCGGATTCCCACGCCGGTGACCCGGGTTCGAATCCTAGTCTCTGCCGATTGATACAAGCACCTCTGTAAAAATTACATGTGCTTTGTTTACAAACACACCGCAGACCCCCGTCGTCGATTAGCACCACATGGAAGCACAAACATGGCGACGTTAAATAATAATAAAAAAAAAAAAAAAAAAAAACTATTCAATTCATTTACGCTGCAATATTCTTTTTAATGTGTGTGAATTTCATTTGAACGCTTTATTATAACCATTTATTATCTAGTGTATATAACATTTAGAATTAACAATAATTTCTAAAACTTTCGTACAAAGATTTAAAAATTCAACAACTTTATGAATAACTGCCGCTTGATTTTGCCTTTGCTTTGTTTATTTAATTTCTTATTGTTTCATCAGATTTTTTTTTCTTATTTTTTCTTTCTTATTCTTATTTAACTTATTTTTCTTAACTTCAACACTATAATTCGACAGTATTAAATAGTATGATTTTATTAAGTATGTATTTTTAAAAAAAAAGGACAGCAAATCTTCAAGTAAACGGCATTATATGACTGACATACGCTGCGAGCGTCATGTATCGCGCAGACCCGCTAATGTTCGCTCGGAGCGTGCAAGTTTGGCAAAATCGCTCTATCTTTGCCACTTTTCATCCAATTGATCTGTAATTTTCTGAGAAACTTCTTCAAATGTTAACAAACAAATGTCTCGTTGAAAGTTCACTGAGTCTTAAACTTCCCTCGATACTTTTTTTCGTTGAATATACTTAACCATATAAAAGGTAACTCACTGGTTTGCAATTAAATTGTTGAAAGAAAAATATTTAATATTTAACTATCTATGAGTTTATCAGCAGCGCTAGACTATTTTACGAGATTATTCAAAAAATGAGCAAGATCCGTTCATATTTGTCGGAGCTGCAGCGAGTTAAGTTTAAAAAACGTGGTGCAAATAAGATTTAAAATTTTGCCGTTATTATTTTTTTTTTCAAATACTAAACATTGTACAAACAAAGTATATATATAAAATGTTGCCATTTTTTATCCTCTATACGATGCTATTTTTAAAAATTCATTTCCGCAAATTTAAAAATTGGTCACCATGACGTCAATTTGTATATAGCGGCAACCCGAGCCGAGCGCTAAGGATGTTTTAGAATCGATGCCTTCAATTATGGTCCAAATTAAATCTATTAAAGAAGTTCAGACTTTGGCTGCTTGTAAAATAATCAAGCGTTTTATCATATAACGCCCGGATGCCCTCATCAGATGGATCAAATTTTTTAACAGCATCACCTTCATCATCTAACGGTTTGGTTTGCAATGATTGAACTATGTTTCGTTTAGTTGTGACGTCAACTTCATTATCAAAAAGCGAAAGAATACTAATTTCTGGTGACAAATCCCAGAGATGGTTTCGGAATTTATGTAATGTAGCATCTGATATTTTTTTATCGATATCTTTGAAATCAATTAATGATTTTATTAATTTCAAATCATTGTTTGGAGCACAAATAGCTAAAGGAGCAGCGTACCATGGAATAAGGTATCTAAATACAATGCATTTACATATAGCATATAATTTTTCTTTATCTCTCGTACTTATTTCGAAAGGTTTTCTGAATAAATACATTTTGATTGAGTAGATAGCTTTTGCCATCCAGCGAGCGTGGTGAATAGCACTTGGCTTTTTAAAATGTATTCCTTCTCCGACACCCAAGAAAATTAAACAGAGCTCTAATAATTCTTTGTAATCATTTATAGGTGTTTGTTCTTTTAAAAATTTTTTTACATTTTGAATTACATAAGGAACTTTATTTTTTAAAGATATCTCTAGTCCAATTAATCCATTTTCGAAAGAATTTATATCAAAATTAGACCATTTAGCTCGAAACCTTTTAAACAATTGGTACATCAGGACCACTAGTGCCAGGAAATTTCTCTTCATATCCTGCTCTTAGTAAGAGCTCCAACATATGACGCCGACAAGCTAAATAAAGCAAATCTTTCTCCATCAACTGTTCTAAAATCATGGCTGCACCACCTTTTAATCCTAAATTTGAATTTGTTGGGTCGCAGCACAGTGCGTTTGTTAAATCTATCAATCCCCAATCTTTCAATGATGCATAAACCGCTGAAGCTATCGTACTCGCTTTTTGGTCTTGTAATGCCGGTACATTGATAAGTTTTGTGAATTGATCGCTGGATACTAAAATTGGCAATCTGTCCACCTTCTTGCAAGTTATATTATCTATAATAAGTTTGCCATCCCAGTGCACAGTTAAAATAGTTACAGGAGTATCTTGAATTAACTGCTTCATTTTTTCATATTCTTGCTTCCTTATTTTAGCCCTTGCAATATTTATGGATTTTTGATTTAGAATTAACGACGACAGGTCTATATTTAATGCATTAGCAATAAGGCCAGTTATGAAAACAGCATCCCTATCAGAAACTTTAACTTTGTCAAAAGCTGCCACAACTTCTGGAGTCATAACAGTAATGGTACCTCTTTCGTTTTTGCTTTCATAATTTCTTCCTGTTACACCAAAAAATGTACTGCCAGAACTTTGCGAGCTTAAATATGTTTCTTCACTGGATGGTTGTTGGGAGTTAAGTAATAATTGAGCTTCTGATCCTAAAAACATAGATATCATTCGATTTATATATAGAAAAAATAGAAATATTTTTATATTTGTCTAAAATAAAAGCAAAAATTTTCGACATATGATAAAGTTTTCACATGAATGTGAAAATAGTACTTTATGTATCAACGGCGTAAAACACAATTTTAGGCCTGTAAGCAATGACAACACCCGAGGGCCGGCATACCCTGGCCTTCTTTTGGGAGAGCATAGAATTTTATTTTACGCCCAAAAAACAGGGCGAAAAATTGAATTTTACGCCTATTGCATCGAAACTAATTTTACTTTTCATAATAACTGCCTTTGAGAGAATATTTGCATCTTCAATACATCCAGCTTCGTCAGATAATATATTTTGGTTGAATTTCTGACTGAGTTCCACATCTGGCTCAACTAGTTTTGGAGGTACACATTGATTAATCATTGCAATATCTTCCTGGGATAAAATGTCTTCATCTGTAATTGAACATGAAAGTTAAAAAAGACCAAATAGAATAATATTCAAATTGTTACATATTATAAAAGCATTATTTACCTGAAAGATTTCCACATTCAATCATAGGTATTTTGCTTTTTATATTATATAACTAACAGGGTTTTTCAGAAAAACTTTTCGTACTTTAACATCCATTGAACTAAGTAATTTGATTACAGTGTCTTAGGAAATGTCAAATACATCAGGCAATTCTTCAAGAAAATCAGTAACTTTTTTAGACATTCAGTCCTGAAATTTTCTTACTTCTGCAAAGGAGTTGTACAGTTTTCGTAATTTGTCATTATAATGATCAATTCTTTTAGTTTTTATTGATGATTCTTCCCATATACTTATAACTTCCTTAATTACAATCTTAACAGCATCAACTAATTTGGAATTTTTCTTTTGAGTTTCATACACTAGTCTTTGAACAACATTTAATTTGGATAGTAAATATATTTTATTAAATTCAGAAATCACGTTATTTGTTATATCGGAAAGTTGTAAATCCTGTTGAGCAGAAGTCATTGTAAGACTGCCATGAATACTAGCGAGGTTTCAGAATGTATTTGTTAAAGTCTCACTAGGATAGACGGCCTGTAAAACAAATAATCATGTAGTTAAAATTGAGCATCCGAGAACAATGAAATGACTTTTAAATGTTTGTTTTTTACAAAAGCATACATAAAATATTGCACGTTAGATATTGCTTAAATTTCTGAAATGTGCAGTGTTCTTAAATTTAAATTTTCTTGTTTTAAAAATTATACCAGTTTTCTTAAATTAAAAATATTTCATGAAATAAAAAAAAAAATTCTTAAAAACAGGAGTTGGTTTACTGAAATTAAAACTTTTAAATTGCAGAATTGCTTTTTATCCACACAATGATTCATACAATGAGCAACTCGGCTTATAGACCAGGAGAATTACGACGAAATCTTTCAAATATGGCTCTAACGTGACGTAACTTAGATAAATATTGGAATCGCTCGGTATTCAATGGAATTCAATGGTATACCTATGAAAAGGTGTGCTATTTGCATAAACAACGAAAAAGTGAAAAAAATGCGTAAATCTCATTTTTTCCCGGAAACAATCGCATATAACTCGGTAAGTATGCATTTTAGAGAAAAAATGTATACTTATAAATTTGTTCGTTATGAAATTTTCTCAAGATAGGGTTGGTCCGATATCCGTAGATTTGAAATGTTCGCTGCAAAATGCTCAAAAGTGCAAAAAAAGTAGGTAAAAAACAAGGCAATTTTAAATTATTTATTTAACAATGAAAAAATAACCCAATCATGCCATAAATTTAGAGAAAAGTACTTGACTGCAATACAAAACGAGAGCCGCAAGGCCGATTAAGATCGGACTGACAGTTTTTGCATAATGTAATTGTTAAGTAACCTACCTGTAAAAAAAGACCTTTTTTTTAATTTTGTGCCAGGCTGAAAGTTATAAATATTTTTTTGCGCCCGCGCTTTTACACCTTCTTGGACCCTTAAACTATCATATACAATTGCTATCTCAATCATTTTTCACTTTTTAATAAATTCTTCAGCGGTTTTAAAAAGTTTGAAAATTTTGGCTTTTAAACAAATAAGCCTGTGAAGCGGGATTTACGAGTGGGAAAAAACCGGAAAGTATAGGAAAATAGTACTCGGAAAGACGCTTCTTTTAAAAAAAATCATCCAATTCGGTCCAGTAGATGTTGAGATATTAACTTCCAAAGTCGGGAAGGGTATGCGGCGTAACGGTTAATGATGTAACAATAAATTATATACCAATCGATAGGTTTTTCCGAGATGTTTTCATATCTGCTTTAAAAAATTATATTACACGTGTGCTTCACGCACAAAAATTTGCATAAACATTGTGTAGTGCGCGCTCGGAGCCGAAATTCGGAGGGGTGGGGATAGGCTGCGAAACTTTAAATCGGAGCGATCGCATCAGGATGATATATCTCGGCTTCTGCTGCACCGTTTTTGACGATTTTTTTTTAAATTGGGGTAGAAAAACGAGAGGATTTCAATTTTCATAGTTACACTTATCAATTTTAAAAAATAAACAATCGGTGGTCGATTTTTATAATCAAGCATTTTTAAATGTTGGTAAAAATTAGTGCTAATCATAATATCCTTATTGGGCATATATTGTTCATTGTAAATTAGTATTAAATTGAAGAATTAATGCGTAATAATGTTACAAATTAATTTAATTGTTATTTAATGCATATAGTACATTGAATAACAGGAGATAAGGTATAAATAATCGTAAAATATTGACAATTTCATTAAATTTACATAATTTACAAAATTTATTTAGAATACAAGTTCATTTATTACATTAATTGGCATACTTTTTTTTTACACGGAATTTCGTCGTCGCTATCATCGTTGTCGGAAACGGATTCGTTATCTGTTAATACGAGTATGTCTGTATTTACATGGAATTGTACATCATTGTCGCCTATCAATATCAAGTTCGCTACTATCATCTACATCTATATTACTGTCAAATATATTTTCTTCGCAATTTTTACAAGTTTGCAGCTCTTTGTACATTTACAACTGATGTCTCGTAATATATTGTCAGGAACTAGTAAATCGATTGTATATGTTGGTTGTAATTTATTATCACATATTTTACGCACATGTACCCTATTTTATGTATTTTATGCACAATTTTGTAATATATAATATTTATTTTCTCCGCCTATCGCTACAAAAAACTCTCACCTTCCGATCAATAATATTTTACACCTATTTCCCATAAATCTTATAATCACTATAGTGATTTAATCGTTGCAAAGTGGATTTATCAAAAATAAGTGAATAGTTTCCCCTTCGATAAATTTTGTTCGTTTTGTTACGAATAGATAATACCCAATCTAGTTCGTACACCTTGAATAAAATTTCGTATAAAACTTTTTTTTCTAATATTCAGTTCAAAATCTTGGAAATTGAAATTTGTATAGTATATTATTTGTAGTAAATATTCGTATTAAAATTCGAAATAAATATTTACTATGAATATTTTCTCGGTACCTCGTATAGTCGAATAAATACTTAGTATAAATACTTTCTATTTACTTCGTATAGTTGAATAAATATTTCGTATAAAAGTTTAATTTACTATTTGGACCTGACTAAAGGAATTATAAAATTTTCTGCTTTCATCGTAATTAATTGTAAATTTAAATTAAAACTTGAATCATTTTGAAATTTTGTTTTTTTTGTTATTACCTACAAATTTTTTTATTATTTCGTAATTAGTTAGCAACCCTTTATTACATTTGCAATATTCTTTAATTTTGCAATACATTTTTATTTTTCTTGTAAACAACGCTAGCTTACAATAATCCACCTTCGTTAAAATAAGTGTACAATATTATTTTGAATTAGTAATATTCCACCTATCGAACACACATTCTTCAGCCCATATCGAACGCGAACAACATCACGAGACCCTATTGATCCCCACCCGACTACAAATTGCCAGTAGTTGAGTTTTACCTTGTGTATCCCTACCGCATGCACGCAGAAATACTTGTATGGAATTTCCGCTTAGCGACCTTGCTTTTGCTTGTTAATTATATTATTTTTTTTTGTTTGTTCGCATCCTCAATACCATTTAAAATTTTTTTTCGTTTGTTCGCATCTTCAATCCCAGTTAACAAAAAGTTCCAGATTTCTTAAATAATATTAAGTTGAAAATTTGTACGAACAAAAAGATTATCATTGTGATTGTTGTTAAATATCTTAAATTAATAAAGTTCGTCTGGATATATTTTTGTCTATTTAAAGAAAAAACTCTTAGTAATATTTATTGTTTTTTATTTATATCAAAATCATAAGAAAGTAAATTTTTTTTTTCCTCGTAAAAGAATTTTTTTTAGGAAATCAACTCGAATTTTCTTCTTAGCATTAGTCTTTTTGCACCCCTACACCCAATATCGTATTTGATCGAAACCCACCATCTACCTTTTTACACAATATATTCCTGCTTGCATACCTGATACCCGCTTACGCTTAGACAATCGTAATACTTCGCTTCAACTTTTGTTTGCTTTACACACTGCTTATTAAAAAAAAAAAAAAAAATTATTTTTCCTATTGTTGCTTGCTTTCGCTTATTCATTTTTTTTTTGATTTTCTGCAATATTTCATCTGTGATTTTCTCTTTGAGAACTTCATCGTTGTTCATTTTCTTTTTTCGTCTAGTTCTAAATTAAGTTTTTTAATATTTTATTTTTTTTTCCTTATCCTATTAGCTTGAGTTTGGTTGTTTTTTTTTCTGCTTTGTTCCTCTATTCGTTTTTGTTTTTTAACTTTTATACAGCATTAAGCTGAGGAAATAAACCCACATCTGAGAAATTCGGTAGGAGAGCAAAGAAAAGTGAGCTAACTCGCAACTTAACGAAACGTAACTCCCCCCCTATATAGATTAATTACCTGAGATGGACCCGTCAAAGATTAGACAAATCAATTTAGAGAGGACTCGTATAACAGAACTGTTTAACACTTACTCGGATGAATTGGTCGCAAATAGTCTACGGCGATCAAGGCTCAATACAGAGGGCACACGAGCACAACGGCTTGACCGATTAGTACGATTTGACCTGCGAAGGCTATTCGGTAACCAAGGGGCTACGTGGGACCCAGAAATAGATAATGCCACCGAACGAGGGAAAGAATCACCGTCGTTGGACACAGAAGATATTCTCGAAGAAGCGGAGAAAACCTCAGATAGGACGAGAGATAGTAGTAGGCGCACCTTCATTGAAAGAACCTTAAATGAGGGCCACGAGGGGTTACCATTAAATAAAGGGTCGTACCTCGTTCATAGTACCCCGAATACGGGGACGGGACATATTCCACCGGGACCTCAACTACTAGAAACACCTGTAGAACCTACAGGGCGTCAAGGAGCCCATCAACAAAATACTCTCAGCTTCCAAGAAATGTCCACTATTGTCGAAACAGGTGAACCGAAAAACAGTACAGTTGATGAGGGCACCACACGGCCTACACCATCAAATCCGGTAGGAGCAACGGGGGGCGGGGATATACAAGAACAGCAACTAGGGGGCAGAGATTCATTAAGGGAAAACCCAAATCACTCAACAGTCGGTAACAATGTAGAGCCGGTCTCGACAATTCACAACCCGCTGCATTCGCAGGCAAATCTAAATCATCCGATAGGCGCTAACAATGTGGATCCGGCTTCGACAAACTAAAACTTACAATATTCGCAGGCGAACCAAAATCTCGGGGGGACTCAACTTCCACCTTTACAGGCAGCTGGCATGCAAGAGCATACCAGAGGGACAATGGGAAACATTTCGCCGAATTCCCCACCCATAGCTACACCGTTAAGCAACTCTTCGCTATATACCCATAATCCACCAATCAACCTAACACAAGAAACAAATCCTACCGTACAAACCAACCTCCACAGATACCGACTTACCCGAACATTCAGATTTCCCAACAGACACAAATACCGAACTACCCTACCGTCCAAAACTTCCAACCTATACAAATACCGAACAATCCTACCGTCCAAACTCCCCAACCTCCACACATACCGACCTACGAGACCACCCAGATTTCCCAACAGCCACAAATACCGAACTACCCTACTGTCCAAACCTCTCAACCTACACAAATACCGAACAACCATACCGTCCGAACTCCCCATCCTCCACAAATACCAACCTACCCGACTACCCAGACTCCCCAACAGTCACAAATACCGAACTACCCTACCGCCCAAACATACCAACCACCACAGATACCGAACTACCATACCGCCCAAACATACCAACCACCACAGATACCGAACAACCCTACCGTCCAAACATCTCAACCTGCACAAGTACCGACATACCCTACCACCCAACCCCTCCCACTTTCACAAACACCAATATACCCCACTTTTCACACGCATCAACCCGCACAAATATCTCCTCCACTACACCAACAGACTCAGAATGCCGCCCAAAATTACCAACATTCGTATTCACCCACGAACCAGTCAGTACAAAACTCGCAACCACAAACATCAATGTACCATACACCGCAATCTACACAACCATTACAATCAGCACCATGCCCTATCGACCAATTTAACCACCACCAACAGGGAGTGAACCACATATCCACCAATCAAACCATACCACCTAATTACTCGCAAACACCATAGGATTCGAACTCGCAAAATTTAAATTTATCGCAACCAAGTACTGCACCCATCCCAAAGTCATGGAACCCCTCACCTGCTCACCAAGATGTCCACAATAACGGCTCGGACAGGCCCCAAACATTGCCAAGCAGTACAATATATCCCGATAACTTCTTCGTACACAACGAATGCAGTAACTTCTACAAATAACCCACATTTACCACCTAACCTCGTAGGCTATCCATTAATGAACACAAACACCCAAGTCATAGTATTCCCCAAGGAGAACACTCTTACAATACATCGAACACCTTGCCATACGGTCAAATGCTTCTTGATAATCCGGAGGGAGTACATCCTCAAAGCTCGAATAATGATTCCTTGTTCCAGCGCGAAACTAGAGTAGCCAGTCTGATATAAAAGTATAATGTAAGCTTTAATGGAGAACCAAAAGCAGATCTAGGGGAATTTCTCTCTAGAATAGAGGGTTGCCAGAGAAGCTGTAATATGTCCGATCGGGACATCTTGAAAATGATTCCCATTATTTTAAAAGACCAAGCTTTGTATTGGACACGCCCGTTGCTACAAAACTGGCGCACATTGGAGGAATTCAAATACGCCATAAGACAATAATATGGCAGACCGGATTTCCAATTACAATTAGAAGATGATATTAGGTCAAGATCGCAAGGACCCGAAGAATCAATTGCTACGCTCATCGCAAATACCCGAGCATTGGTGAATCAATGCATCCCCCCAATGACCCTCATAGCCCAACTGGATAGAACTTATCGCATTTTACATGAGGATTATTTCGCTAAGATAAATAGGTATCAATTCAATACGTTTGAAGAATTGCAGGCCTTGGGACAACAAGAAGAGATGCGAAGGGAGCGGAAGAAGAAATATAGACTCCCACCACCACCTGAACATACGTTGTGCCCTCATTTAGCTTATCGACCACCCGCGATAAAAAACCGTATTGCCGCTATCGAAACAGTACAACAATACAGTGATTCAACCGATGAAGAAGACACTAACGAAGTTGCAGCTGTCTACAACATCGTAAAAACAAAAACGGGCCAATTGGTCGAATTCGCACGAAAAAAAATAGTCGAACACACACCAAGCATATCGAAACAAAAGAACTGGAACAACGGCAATAATAACAAAACCCCCCTACCGCTTCCCGGAAAACCTCAAAATACGAAACCTACCGTCAATAACAAGCCCACTCAACCCCTAAAATTAAGTAAGGAAAACCCGATAACTAGAAAAGTATACCCATGTTGGGTCTGCAAGGACACAGACCATTGGGCAGCAGACTGTCCGAAAAGGACAGGGAACATCTGCTATAAATGTGGTATACGTGACGTAACAATACGTACGTGCCCAAGATGTAGGCCAAATGCGGAAAACGAGCAAAGAGAGAAACGGTAAGGGCCAGGTTAACCTCTAAACTTGGGCAGGCCCAAATTCCCACGCCAAAAGCGACACCGAAAGCTTCAGGCCTAGTCAACTCGGGTTATGGAGAGAAAATACCGATGCCTGTTGGTCCAGTCGGAAGCTATGATAATCGTCTGTACCTCAATATCGATATAGCAGGAAAAGTCTTCCCCGCACTCGTAGACAATGGAGCAGTTGCTTCCTTCATAGGGTTAGAAGCGGCAAGACAAATAGGGGCTGAAATAATACCCCAGACCGGATACATGATGATGCCAAACGGCGAATTAGAAAAAATCGAAGGTACTACGAAATTTATACTCCACCTCGAAGGTAGAGAGATACCCGCGCACCTCAGGGTATCCAAAATAATGACCTACGACATCATACTGGGCATGGACCTATTGGCACTATTGAAGATAACGATAGACCACCTACACCGAACTTGGCACACGGACAAAGGAATAGTGAGAAAATTCCATCCGAAAAACCAGGATCCGGGAGCAATCATGACGACGACAGCAATCGGAGGGACCTCCGACTTATCGGGAAAACAAAAACGAAGACTAGATAAACTTATATTCGATCTCACCATCCCACCACCGGACGCAACCCCGGGAGTGGCTAAGATAAAACCTCATGAAATAATTGTAGAAGGTTGTAGTCCGATAAAACAACGTATTCGTAGAATCTACCCAAAACTTTTAGCTGCTGCCCACGCTGAGGTTGATCGTCTCCTAGCAGAGGGAATTATCGAACCCTCAGAAAGCGCTTGGAGTAGTTGTCCCGTAATTGTACCGAAATCGGACGGTAAAATAAGATTTTGTATCGATTACCGAGCACTAAATGGCGTTACAAGAAAAAACGCTTACCCCTTACCCCACATGGACATGCTATTAGACAACCTAAGAAACACCAAATTCCTCTCGAAAATAGACCTAAGTCACGCGTATCACCAGATCCCCCTAGCAACAAAGAGTAAAGAGTATACAGCATTTGGACTACCTGGAAAAGGGCTATTCCAGTTCACAAGACTTCCGTATGGCGTCTCGAACGGCCCCGCAAGTTTTCAAACCGCCATGGACGACCTCTTTGGCCCAGAATGGTGACCCCATGTGTTCGTATACATGGATGATATAATCATAGCCACAAACACGTTCGAAGAGCATCTATATTGGTTGGAAAAAGTGTTGAAAAAACTGCGAGATGCCAATTTAGAAATCAACCGAGAAAAGTCAGAGTTGTGCTGCTCGGAAGTTAAATATCTGGGTTACGTCGTCAACAAGGAAGGACTCCAAACAGACCCAGACAAGATTGCCCCGATTCTAAACTATGCCCCACCTCGAAACCTCAAGCAACTTTGCCGATTCCTTGGTATGGTAGCATGGTATGCTCGCTTTATTAAAAACCTTGCAGAAATAAAAATCCCTCTTACCGAACTATTGAAGAAAAACGTCCCTTGGACCTGGGAAGAAGATCAACAACAAGCCTTCGATAAACTGTTGATACTTCTTTTTGAAGCCCCAGTCTTAGCCCGACCAGACCCCAACCTACCGTTCTGCCTACAAACTGACAGTAGCAGCTACGCTCTAGGGGCGGTGCTCACCCAAATAATCCAGGGAGAAGAGCATCCCATCGCCTACGCCAGCAGGACCTTAGCAAAAGCGGAACGTAACTATACAGTAACAGAACAAGAATGTCTGGCTGTAATATGGGCGGTAGACAAATTTCGAGGATATCTCTTAGGAGAAAAATTTACTGTTATTACCGACCACAGTAGCCTCACCTGGCTGCACAATTTAAAAGACCCAGCTGGCAGGTTAGCCAGATGGGCCACAGCTCTTCAAGGTTACAACATGGAGATTATACACCGCAAGGGAGCACTCCATAAAGTACCTGATGCGCTGTCTCGTTCGTTTGACGAGGTTTGTTGCTTAGCAACAACGGGACTATTGGATAGGGATAGCTGGCATACCAAACGAATAAAGATGGTAAAGAAAAATCCGGGAAGATATCCAGATTGGAAAATTGTAAATAAATGCCTTTACAAACACCGTCCCAACCTCATGACTGATTCGATCGTAACCGACTTAGACAGTTGGAAACTCGTAGTTCCAGAGTTCGATAGAGAAAGAGCTCTGTTCGAATGTCATAACACACCACAATCAGGGCACATGGGAGTCGATAAAACCTACCATCGGCTTCAACAATCATATTTCTGGCCTAAGATGAAGAAGGTTGTCATTCGTTACATAAAAGAATGCCCAGATTGCCAGATGTACAAAGTTCCACAACAGGCACCAATGGGACTTATGACCCAAAGGAAAATAGAACGACCTTGAGAAATAGTAGCAGCTGACGTCATGGGTCCATTGCCAAATAGTAAAGGGCAATGTCGTTATATCGTAGTATTTCAAGACTTATTTACGAAATACATTGAAATCAGACCACTTAGGAAAGCTAACGCTAAATGAATAGTAAAAGCTTTCGAGGAACTGATAATTTTTCGCTGGGGGTGTCCTAAATATTTCATAACCGATAACGGAACGGAATTTTTGAATAAGCTTATGACGTCAAAACTGGATGAATTAGGAATTATCCAAATGATGATAGCCCCTTACCACGCTCAAGCAAACCCTGTTGAGCGTAGTAATCGCACTATTAAGCAAATGATCTCGATCTTTGTAAAAGAAGATCATCGTAATTGGGACATTCACCTAAATGAATTCGCGTTTGCCGTTAACACCGCGGTGCACTCGTCAACACTGTTGACACCCGCATTTTTAAATTTTGGTAGGAACCCGCGGCAATCCAAAACCCTCAAACAATTCCTCGAAAATCCTCAAACTCCTAGTTCCCCAAATTCCGTAGCATGGGCGGAGAGAGTCAAACGTCTGGCAGCAATACACGACTTCGTTAAGAAACACTTGAGAAAAGCAAGTGAAAGACAAGCACGGTACTACAATAAAAATCGTAGAGATATAACTTTTAACGTGGGAGACTTTGTACTCCGTCGTAACCACGTGCTGTCTTCAACAGCAGATAACTTTGCAGCTAAGCTCGCTCCAAAGTTTGTAGGTCCGTTGAAAGTAGAGAAAGTCTTGTCACCAGTCGTGTATCAACTGCAAAACGTTAATAGTCAGAAAAAATCGAAAGTGCATATTTCAGACCTAAAATCATACTCAGCTCCTTCACAACAGCCTATTTCTCCAACAGATAACAGCTTCAGTGACCAGGATGCAGAGTATAGGGAAAGGTCGCGGCTACAAGCTACCCCAGATGGCCGAGGCTCGGCCCGGGACAGCACCGACGGAGAGAGGCGTCCGCGCTACAATCTCCGCAAGCGGCCGAAGTACAGCCTTGGCCAAAGTAGGGAAAGCGGCCAAGCCAACAACGATTCTCGACCGCCCAGGAATTGGCAGGGGAGCCTGGCTCCAAAACCGCCAGCAGGCCGGCGTCGGCGCGGTCGGCCCAGGTCGAGTCGTCTTGCCCCCCCTCACCCCATCCAGCGGGTCGAGGTTTCACCCCGGAGGAGGTGGCATCCCCGCGGGCGGTGATTGAGCGACCGGTGGAGACAGTAGCTCTGGAGGAACCCGAGCTACTATACGACCCCTTCTCAGGGTCGTACAAACCAAGGAAACCGGTGGCTCAAATTGACCGCTCGAAGGGGGCCATCCCAAAAGGGTCGTACGGGGAGGAGGAACATCGAGGCGCGTGTCCCTTTGACCCGTGCAAAACGCTAACGGTGTTTAGGGCACCAATGGTAGACTCAACCCGAGCTAAACGACCCACCCGACAAGCCGGATAGCCCCAGGAACCGGAAGAGGGTGAATTCCCACCAATTCCCCCCCCATCCGAGAAAGAATTACCCCCCTATCGCGCGATCCCCATCAAACCCCCCCTCCTATCGTAAACCTAAGCCAAAACGCACCAAAGAAATAATTAGGGTGGTAAATGACCCTAACAAGGGACAGGTGCGCATTTTGCGAGGTGATGAAGTAACGTATAATAGGGTAGCGTCAACCCAAACCTCATCGGAGAAGGAACTGCTAATCGAGAAAGGAAGGATCCTCAGAGAGCAGGTCGGTGCAGAGCGGGAACCGCTAATAATGTCGGTGGGCCCAATCAATTTTGTGAAGAGTAGGCAGCCCAGCCCAGTACCGCTCGCGTCGACCTCGATCGCGGAGCAGAGAACCATTCCTAACCAATGGACCTAAGGATCCAGCCTCCAGCCTTGTACCAGACAGATGACTCGGCCTCCGTGTCATCCCGAGGGTCCTGCTGGAACTGCAAGGAAAAGGGGCACCGGTACGCGAAATGTAAACAACGACGGATCTACAAATTCTGCTACCGGTGCGGTCAGCAGGGGGTTGACGTCTACACCTGCCCGGAATGCTAGGGAACACCATCGATGGGACCGGCGAAGCCGCTTAACCTCCCCTGCAAACCACCAACTCACAAGCAGGCGGAACCCAAAGCGAGCCCCACACCACTACCGGCACCAGAGCCGACACCTGCGCCCATGCCTATCGCGGCAACCGTAGCTCCAGGAGCCTATGGTTCTCAGCCTGTGCTGGTAGTGATGCCGGGAGCGACTGTTTACTTCACCTCACCTCCGAAATGAGGCACCTTTATCGAAATACCAACCTTTACCCCGTCCCGCAATACTGATCCCCTCCGATCGCCAATACCGAACAACTTTTTATCGAAACACCAACCTTCCCCCCTTCCAAAATACGGATCCCCTCCTATCGCCAATACCGAACAACCTTTTATCGAAACACCAACCTTTCCCCCCTTCCGAAATACGGATCCCCTCCTATCGCCAATACCGAACAACCCTTTATCGAAATACCAAACTTTTCCCCTTCCTCAATACGGATCCCCTCCTATCGCCAATTCCGAACAACCCTTTATCGAAATACCAACCTTTTCCACTTCCGCAATACGGATCCCCTCCTATCGCCAATACCGAACAACACTTTATCGAAATACCAACCTTTTCCCCTTCCGCAATACGGATCCCCTCCTATCGCCAATACCGAACAACCCTTTATCGAAATACCAACCCTGTTTCTTTTTCTTATCGGCAAGAATGCCCTATCAAACTAGTTCTCCCCTATCGTAATACCGAACCTTCTTGGTAAATATTGCAATCATATTTCGTAACCTAAAAATGTAAGGGATTGTGCATGTGGAAAATGGAGTACATGGTATAAAATGGTATAAAGTAGTATAAAGTAAATTAAGGTATATATATAAAAAAAACTGACAGATGTGATCGCCAAGACTGAAAATTAAGGTATATATATAAAAAAAACTGACAGATGTGATCGCCAAGACTGATCCTAACTATCTTGTTAAGGGACTTTAATTGTATATTAGGGTGTGGGTTCGTTACGCGAACGCACCGAGTATCCACTCACTGGATACAAGTAACTAGTAGTAAAATCGGCATGTACCTTAGGGCCAGCTACATGCACAAAAACTTGGTATTAACGATTATATAGAATATTATTCTACTAAGCACACGTATGAAGTGTCCCTTACTAAGTTAAGAAACCTAGACTTTAAGAATTTAGTTGATAAGAATAACTATGTATATACCTATGTATTAGTTTTTTTTTAAGACTCAACCGTACTACTCCCAATGTAACCACGTGTACAGCATAATGTAAGTAATTATCGGTATTTAAATGTATCATTTACCGATCGTGTTCAACAAGAGAACGAGAAGAAATGAGACTGAATGAAATATTTAAGCTGAATTATATACTTTGCGTAGGTTAAGTATTTATCTAGTTAGAAGCGTAAAGAATGATTAGCATAGATTAGGTTAGCACATAAGTTAGTTAGTTGCGTACCGAGTGAGCACGCCCATAGTAAACCGCGAACCGCGTAACCGCGCTTTATTTTAGTAGGGGGGAGTTTGTAACACCACATTTTGTGCGTGTTACACAATGTGATTGAGATCACACGACCTACCAACTTCACTCATTTACACATTCACATACACAAACACTATCCCCTCGGACGACACAGAGCAAGCGAGCTCTCATGCCTGGAGCAGCTGAAGAAGACGTGTAGCGGCCTCCCCATTAAGCCTCGCATAGGTATAAGTTGGCTGACCTCGGCTGGGGTACGCTGAGCACGCTCTGGCGTCCCCTCTCCTCACTCCTGTCCCCTCGAACCAACCTAAAAAGATACACAAAAGATTAGAAATTAGGAAGAGAAGTAGAAAGTATTGGAAGGATACCCACCTGATTGTATATCTTGAAGAGCATAGAGAGATCCACCTTGGACGGAGCGGCAGCTTCTTTAGACGTACAGGAGGCCTGCAGCATACATCCTGAAAATATAAACGAGGATTAGTCTACAGAATACAGGTACATCAAAAAGGAACTCGGTTACCTGGTCTGGAGGGTTTGCAGAGGCAGGGTGGTCCCACGGATACAGTAATGCAGCTCAACTCGTGGGCCGCTCCTCCATAACAGCAGCAGCAAGAGCCTCTGAAGCACTCAATTTAGACACCTGGAAACAACACCTCATTAGGAAAGGGAGATCACAGTTATATTCGAAAAATACTAAACACTGATCTCACCTGGTAATAATAGCATTGGGTGAATGCAGTGGGAGCTGCATATAAACATAACCTCTTCGAGGTTAATCGTGCACACTGCTCCTGCTGCTAATACGCCGTCCGGGGTCCTGAAGCTATTGCCATCGTGCCCTTCGTCGGCACTATCGTCTCGATGTCCTTCCTGCTCAACACCCTCGCCGCACTTCCTCGCCCTAGCCACTCGTCCCTCCTCGTCCTCTCCAACTCCGTCCGCAAGCCGTCGGCCGCATGCCGCATAGAATGACGCCACCGCGAGCAGACGCTTCCCTTTCCTCCTTCGCACTTCTCTCTCTCCCTCGCCAAAGCACGCACTGCGCCCCCAGGCAGGCTCTGTCCACACCACTGAAAACTTGAGCGCCGCGGTGACGAAGGACGACGCGGCCACTTCGTACTGAGCTACGCACACCGACGCTTCGCTTTTTCGAATAGTTCCGTACGAACCATCGCTAGTTCAGAACGCCTCGTGGTGATTACCAATATTGTATCTTGCGTCCATCGTGTGAGCCTACACATCTGCGATATCGAAGGAGGCCACACTCGATTAGAAAGAGTAAGTTGCACAGATTACTTTTGTGCTTAGTGCGGGTACAGAATCATATATATATATATATATATATATATATATATATATATATATATATATATATATATATATATATATATATATATATATATATATATATATATATATATATATATATATATATATATATATATATATATATACCGCGATAATAATTTCATCAAGCTTGCGCCGCGTGCGTGCCGAGCGTCGCGTCGCCGCCTTTTCATCGTGTGTTTCGTCGCCGGAAATTAAATGAATTCGCGTCCTTGAGAAGTAGCTTCTTCCCATTCCACCCTTTTACCGTTCCCACCGTACCGCGTGCTCACCGTAGCTAGTGTATCGTATAAGTAACCTTATTGTATCCGTCGGATAATAATTGTAAAATCGTGCTGCGAATTCGAGCAGCTGGCGCTCAACCTTTGTAAAATTAATAGAATAAACCACATGTGTTCACAGTTTTATCCTAAATCCCGTGTATCATTTCTTTTAACCCTCGAATAAATATAATGTTAAAGCCTGCATGTGCGGCGCAATAAGATTGGTTAAACTAGCCAAAATTATTGTCATACATTGTTGCACTTGATAATATGCTCTAAACGTATGCCGTTTTGCAGCTACTTCAGTTGGCGGAAGCATAGCTAAATTAAAAGCTTTCTTCGTAGAGCTACTTTTAAAACATAAATATCTTAGGTCATTTAATTGTAAATTACTAAATATCCTGCCTCCATACATAGCTGCAATGATTTTTGTGCCGGCGTTTTAAATTTCTTGTGCAGTTGCATTTGTTTTATTAAAAATTAAAGCTTCTTCAATTAAGCTTGTATTTTTGTCTAATAATTTTATAATTTTAGCTTTTCCTTGTTTGAAAAAAGCAGATGTAGTATCACACCCAGTGAAAGCGTGAATAAAAGCAATCAGATTTTTTAAATTTTCGCCGATAAGAGATGTGGAACTGTAAAGCCTTTCAGCTGTTTTTCCTCTACTTGGTTTTAAGAAATAAATTTTCTTATCTACATGCGCTCTTTGCGTTAAAATTACTAATACATCTATATCTTCAGCTACAATAAAGGCTGGCTTTTCGTCGGTGGCTAGATTTATAGCGGTTTCAACAATTAGAGTATCAGCGTCTTCTGGAGCTTGCTCAGTACGATATCCAGCGGCTTGCAATTTTTCTTGTAAATATAAAATAAATCGATTTTTGTTGCGATCGTTCGATAAAAATTTCTCTTGCGAAGTTGATGCGGTCATGGACAAATGAAATTGTATTACTGCACATAAATTTCTAGCCTGTCGACGTAATCGTTCTGCACCTTTAGTACTACTTTTTAAATTTTCAGGGTAACCATCAAATATGATAAAGCTATTGGCAGCGTAATATTTAGTTACATAAGTTACATAACGATCAAGAATGACTTCAAAAGTGTCTTTTTGTGGCCACACAACCTTATGCAATAAAAATCTTCCATCAATTACGTGATAAGAATTACACAGCCCCACAAAAAAAGAAAATTGTTAGAATTTTTCACTTCTTATGATCCATTCGTAGTCTCTGATGCAATTGTTTCACTTAACTCAGGCATTAAAGGTAATGAAAATATTAATTGTCACAATGCTCTGGATATCGGGTTAAAAATTATGAATAATATTGTCGGAAATAATTTTAACGCGCTTAAATTCCAACGAAAAAATCGAGTAATGCCTCTTCAAGCTATTCATTCTATTAAATTAAAAAATGAAAATGTCATTATCAACCCTGCATTAATATTTCAAAGAATTAATATAGCAATGGAGGGTAAAACCGAGTTGAGATATTGTTTTGCATATGAATTGGCGCCTTATCCACTGTTTATGTTTGACAATGATATAATGCGTAAAACTGAGAAATCTAAATTGTATTATCATTTTCAACCTATGTGCGACGAGCCATCGTTAGATAACACAGCACCACAAAAAAAAATTGTAAGTCCCAAAAACTTGACCACGGCACTTATATGTTCTTGGGATCGCTGAATCCGAATCCAGGGTTAGTTTAACCCCATCAGATCTTTCTCAAGGTCAGTTGAAGGTCAAATTATCGAAATACATGAAAAATACACTAAACCATGGTATCTTGGGGTTTCTGGGGTCGCTGAATCCGAATCCGGGGTCAGTTTAACCCCATCAGAACTTTCTCAAGGTCAGTTGAAGGTCAAATTATCGAAATACATGAAAAATACACTAAAACCATGGTATCTTGGGGTTTTTGGGGTCGCTGAATTCGAATCCAGGGTCAGATTAAACAATCAGGTCTTTCTCAAGGTCAGTTGAAGGTCAAATTATCGAAATACATGAAAAATACACTAAAACCATGGTATCTTGGGTTTTTTTGGGGCGCTGTATCTGAATCCGGGCTTATTACAACCCTATCAGGTCATGGTCAAGGTCAGTTGAAGGTCAAATCATAAAGATTCATAAAAAGTAGAGTCAAACCATGAGATTTAGGGGTTTCTGGGGTCGCTGAATCCGAATCCAGGGTCAGTATAGTCCCATAAGGTTATATTTATGGTCAGTTCAAGGTTAGTTCAAGGTCATGGACGTAAAGAGAGTGAAAAAATTAGTTATAAACTGAAACAATGCAAAAGGTAATGTAAACCATAAAGCAAAGAACAATGTATATGCAAGTACAATCGTATCCTTTAAAACTATATCATAGTTTACTGCTCCTTCATTTACTTTAAATTTGTTAGAAGTATATGCAATTCAATAAAATACCGTAAAAATATTAAGCCCATTACTCTTTTTTATGGTAACGAACTATTTTATTGTCAAATGACCTACGGAGTGGATTATGCTTCCGCTTCTCCGATGTTGATGGTAGATCTCTTTTGAACGACCAACAGTAATCTGCTAACATATTTACGTCCCATCTTCCTTGGTACCTGCGCTCCATTTCCTTGATATCTTGGTGAAATCTCTCTCCCTGCTCTTCGCTGTAATCACCTAGGTTTTCTGGAAATTCATCAACATGCGAATATAAAAAGTGTAATTTTAGATTCATTAGGCAGCCTTGATTTTTGTAACTATTTACTAAATTTAAAACTATTTGTTGGTAATTTGGGCTCTTATGATTTCCAAGAAAGTTTTTAATTACGTCCTTGAAACATAACCATGCTTCTCTCTCTGTATGATTCATTTTCGTAACAAAAATTTCATCATTTATCATCTTACGAATCTGAGGGCCATCGAAAATTCCTTCATTTACTTTAGCATCACTTAATTTGGGAAACTGATTTCGCAGATACTTAAAGCAGCTAACATCTTTGTCTAAAGATTTTACCCATTGTTTCATAAGTCCCAATTTAATGTGCAGAGGTGGTATAAGAATTTTTGATGGATCAACAAGTGGCTTATCTTTTATATTCTTAGAACCCGGTTCGAACTTTTGTCTAAGGGGCCAGACACTCTTTATGTAATGATTCTTTCTATCCCTACTATCCCATTCACATAAATAGCAAGGATATTTTGTGAATCCCGATTGTTGCCCCAGAAGTATTGTTATGATTTTAAGATCCCCACATATTTGCCATTTATGATCATTGTATTTTATTCGGTCTAATATTACTTTCATGTTACAGTACTCTTCATTCAGTATTACCGAATATCCTACGGGAATGGCTGCATAAACATTTGTATTGTGTAACAGAATTGCTTTTAAACTTCTCGTTGACGAATCGATGAACAATCTCCACTCGTTAGGGTTGTAACATCCATGTTTAAAGCAATTCATCAACCCAACTATATCTTTGCAGTAAACTAAGGAAAATTCTTCATCTTTAGCGAAATAATCACGATATTTCTTATCTCGATCTCGGTAGTAAGAAACTTTAATTTTTCCAGCTTCATTAGTATTTTCTTTTAGCCATGAAGCCAAGTACTCCGCCCCATCCTTTGGTAGGCCCAAATCGCGTATGAGATCATTCACTTTTTCCTGTGTAAGTGGACCTTTCTCCTTCTTAGTATTGTAGGGGATGTATTCTTCGTCACTTGTATCACTTGTACTAGCAACGTCATTGTCTTCATCAGGCGCTATTTCTTCTCCCGCAATAATATCTCCTTCCTCCATTTCTTCTTCTAAGATTTCATCTTCATCATGTCTTTCTAAATTTTCCTCAAGATCCATACTTCCACTTGCGTACATACCCAGTGGATCTTCTCTTTTATCAATTGACGATTCATATATAGGTTTCGTGACACTTTCAACGTTAGCGTAATTAATTTGCGACTTGTTTTTACTATTAACTCCATGCAAATTCGTATTACAAAAATAACAGTCTTCTTTTCTTAAAGGTTCCTTCCATATCGTAGGCACTTTCATTTTTACTTCAGTTTTACCATTTTTGTCTTTCTGTAGCATTTTCCTACATATTGCGCATATGATTTTAGGAACCCAATCAAATTCATCAATTTTCATGTCTAAATCAAACATGTCTTATAGCAAAACGGGATAGTTTTTGTTACATTTGTAGCAAGTATGAGACTCCAAAAAATAGAAGAAAAATCAATCAAAATATTAAAGAGCAGTACAAGAACATGTTTGATTTAGACATTCATCGATTCGTCAACGAGAAGTTTAAAAGCCGTTCTGTTACACAATACAAATGTTTATGCAGCCATTCCCGTAGGATATTCGGTAATACTGAATGAAGAGTACTGTAACATGAAAGTAATATTAGACCGAATAAAATACAATGATCATAAATGGCAAATATGTGGGGATCTTAAAATCATAACAATACTTCTGGGGCAACAATCGGGATTCACAAAATATCCTTGCTATTTATGTGAATGGGATAGTAGGGATAGAAAGAATCATTACATAAAGAGTGTCTGGCCCCTTAGACAAAAGTTCGAACCGGGTTCTAAGAATATAAAAGATAAGCCACTTGTTGATCCATCAAAAATTCTTATACCACCTCTGCACATTAAATTGGGACTTATGAAACAATGGGTAAAATCTTTAGACAAAGATGTTAGCTGCTTTAAGTATCTGCGAAATCAGTTTCCCAAATTAAGTGATGCTAAAGTAAATGAAGGAATTTTCGATGGCCCTCAGATTCGTAAGATGATAAATGATGAAATTTTTGTTACGAAAATGAATCATACAGAGAGAGAAGCATGGTTATGTTTCAAGGACGTAATTAAAAACTTTCTTGGAAATCATAAGAGCCCAAATTACCAACAAATAGTTTTAAATTTAGTAAATAGTTACAAAAATCAAGGCTGCCTAATGAATCTAAAATTACACTTTTTATATTCGCATGTTGATGAATTTCCAGAAAACCTAGGTGATTACAGCGAAGAGCAGGGAGAGAGATTTCACCAAGATATCAAGGAAATGGAGCGCAGGTACCAAGGAAGACGGGACGTAAATATGTTAGCAGATTACTGTTGGTCGTTCAAAAGAGATCTACCATCAACATCGGAGAAGCGGAAGCATAATCCACTTCGTAGGTCATTTGACAATAAAATAGTTCGTTACCATAAAAAAGAGTAATGGGCTTAATATTTTTACGGTATTTTATTGAATTGCATATACTTCTAACAAATTTAAAGTAAATGAAGGAGCAGTAAACTATGATATAGTTTTAAAGGATACGATTGTACTTGCATATATATTGTTCTTTGCTTTATGGTTTACATTACCTTTTGCATTGTTTCAGTTTATAACTAATTTTTTCACTCTCTTTACGTCCATGACCTTGAACTAACCTTGAACTGACCATAAATATAACCTTATGGGACTATACTGACCCTGGATTCGGATTCAGCGACCCCAGAAACCCCTAAATCTCATGGTTTGACTCTACTTTTTATGAATCTTTATGATTTGACCTTCAACTGACCTTGACCATGACCTGATAGGGTTGTAATAAGCCCGGATTCAGATACAGCGCCCCAAAAAAACCCAAGATACCATGGTTTTAGTGTATTTTTCATGTATTTCGATAATTTGACCTTCAACTGACCTTGAGAAAGACCTGATTGTTTAATCTGACCCCGGATTCGAATTCAGCGACCCCAAAAACCCCAAGATACCATGGTTTTAGTGTATTTTTCATGTATTTCGATAATTTGACCTTCAACTGACCTTGAGAAAGTTCTGATGGGGTTAAACTGACCCTGGATTCGGATTCAGCGATCCCAAGAACATATAAGTGCCGTGGTCAAGTTTTTGGGACTTACAATTTTTTTTTTGTGGTGCTGTGTTATCTAACGATGGCTCGTCGCACATAGGTTGAAAATGATAATACAATTTAGATTTCTCAGTTTTACGCATTATATCATTGTCAAACATAAACAGTGGATAAGGCGCCAATTCATATGCAAAACAATATCTCAACTCGGTTTTACCCTCCATTGCTATATTAATTCTTTGAAATATTAATGCAGGGTTGATAATGACATTTTCATTTTTTAATTTAATAGAATGAATAGCTTGAAGAGGCATTACTCGATTTTTTCGTTGGAATTTAAGCGCGTTAAAATTATTTCCGACAATATTATTCATAATTTTTAACCCGATATCCAGAGCATTGTGACAATTAATATTTTCATTACCTTTAATGCCTGAGTTAAGTGAAACAATTGCATCAGAGACTACGAATGGATCATAAGAAGTGAAAAATTCTAACATTAATGTAACGCACGATTGTCTTCTTGAATTCGTGACGGTCTAGCATCAACGTGTTGCTCTGAAGTATTACATTTTTTATCTAAAATGCATACTTACCGAGTTATATGCGATTGTTTCTGGGAAAAAATGCGATTTTCGTATTTTTTTTCACTTTTTCGTTGTTTATGCAAATAGCACACCTTTTCAAGCTGGCGCACCTCGATATTTTCAATAGGTATACCATTCCCGAGCGATTCCAATAGTTATCTAAGTTACGTCAAGTTCGAGCCATGCCAATCTCTAACCCCCCTGGCCTATTCTGATTTTAGACGTATACTTCTTAATAGAAGTAAATTTTTGGTTCTTATTTTTATGTTATATCGCATATTTTTAACAAAAAATTGTTTATTAATAATAAATTTTCTTTATCAGAAACAAATAAAAAACAAAATTTATAATCTTTAAAAATTTTAATTTATTTTATTAAATTGTTAATTTAATTTCTTAAATTTAATTTATTTCTTAATTCCTAGACTTGATCTACGATCGTATTTATTAAAAATAGATTTATCGGAGTAACAGTGCCCTGGAAAGCCCAAATCTTAATTAAGTCTACGATAGGTGAAATAATGAAAATAGTGAATTTTGGCATTCGAAGACATGTTGTATCTAACATGTGGTATATATAAAAATTGTTTTAAGCTTTTTAAAGTGTTCCTAAGCTTACATAATTGTTTAAGTAATTATTTGTAAAAATTAGTAAAAATTTAAGGTAGTCAGGTTTCCCTAATGAGAATTTTTAAGATATATAAGAGATTTTAAAAAGGATGCCTGTTTTCCAATACTTGATTTTGTTCTTATTCGAATACTAATGGAACTATAGAGCTCATTTTTGACATAGTATATTACTTTTTTGATTATAAAACAATATACAATGTTAAATTGACTTTAACTGAAATACTTTTCATTTCGACTCTGAGATGCATATGAATAATATGCTTTTGCGTTAAATTATTTCATGGGTATATTCCTGGTAAGTACTGAATCTATGAAGTGGCCATTTTTTGACCAGTCAGACTAGAAAGTGGGAAGTTTTAATTGCTATTTTCTGAGCACAATGAAACGCTTTTTAACCTATTTCAGTTCCAGTTTTTGGACTCACTTATTACTGACCATTTACTGTATATTTAATATCTAAAATAAATGGGGAAAAAATGAAATAGGTTATCTATCAAAAATGTTCAAAAAGTACCTATAATTAATGAGCTGTAAATTATAATTTTTAACGAAATAATTTATTATTTAGACATAAATATAATTAACATAACAAATTAAAAAGTACATTACAGTTCGGCAGTCTAAAGTCAGTGTAAGAGCCAATCTTGGATGATGTTTTATAGAACTATCATTATAATGGCATATGAATTCAGTTTTTGATTAACTGTCTCTATTAAAATCTTGTTATCAAAATTTATGTTAATTTTTACATTGGCGCAGCCAAATTTTTATAAAAGTTGCTATAGAAGATCTAAGTAATTATAGTCAATTACATATCCGGATTATAATATATTCATACTTGAAGAAAATTATAACAATTTGGACTTTCGCTTAATGCATTACTAAGAATTTTTACTTTTAAAAGTTATAAAAGGTTTCGAATACAGTTTTCTGTATATATTCTAAATATTGTTTCACAATTTCAGAAGAAATGTTGAACAAAAATTGGAAAACTGCAGTCGAAACCTTTTATAACTTTTAAAAATAAAAATTCTTAGTTATGCATTAAGTAAAAGGCTAAATTGTTATAATTTTCTTCAAATATAAATATATTATAATCCAGATATATAATTGACTGTAATTACTTATCTTATCTTCTATAGCGACTTTTATAGAAATTTGACTGCGCCAATGTAAAATTAACATAAATTTTGATAAAAAGATTCTAATAGAGACAGTGAAGTAACAACTATATTCGTAGCATATTGTTGACTGATGTAACAAGTAGCTGCCCAAAATTTCAGATGTGTGACTTCACTGCAGTAGAAATGGCATTATAATGACTGAAAAAAATATACGTGCAAAAAATCAAATCTCTATACACTGAAACCCTGAAATATAATGGGCTACAGTTACTTGTTCTTCAATAACAATTCTTATAATAAATTGCACACGCCAAATATAAAATTGACATATGTCTTAATAGAAAAATACAAATATAAACGTTAAGTCAAAACTGTAACTGTAACTGTAAAAAGTTAAGTCAAAACTGTCGAGATTACATATTTCTTGATCTTGATAATATAGTAAGATTTTTCTCAAAATTTTAGATGTCTATCGTAACAATGCCACTCACACCACTCTACAGTGACACAAAGATTTAACCTCAAAATTCCTTTTACTTCAGATATGTATAAAAATTTCAATGACCATAAAAATATTATTTTTCATTCGCAGTAGATTATTTATGTCGAATAAGATTCTGCTGATCTACTTGGTCATTAAATAATACATAATAACTTCATTTTATCAATTTTTGCTAACCAAATGCTATCAGTTTTCTACCATGGTTCTTAAAATTAATAAATGTTTCCTAAAATTAGCAAATTAATGTATTTTTTGTATTAAAAAAATTATTTCCTAGTTTAAGAACTTTTACCGTTTGGAAAGAATTTTCCTTAAACTTACACCATGGTAGAAATTGGTACAGTAAAATTGGTTCAGAGGATCTAATAGTAACAATTGGTATTAGCAACATAATTCGACGAACGCACAAATTCCCATAGACTTGGACTGGTCAATGTTAATAGAGACAGGTAAGTTAAAACTGACCTATCAGCATGTTTTTAAATAATTTTTCAATATCTGCAAAACATTTCAATTGTCGAGATGTCTCTAGTACCAAGCATCAAATATAAACTTTTTTAAGCGGGAATTAAATTTTTATAAAAAGTACAAGACTTTCTGCGTATTATACAATTAACTACGACCTATTAACTGCGACTCATCACCTCGAGGGGTTTCACACATGGATTGATGTCGTTATGACAGATGACAACGACGTGGTGCTGAATGCCAGCAATCAGGCGGCGCCCTTTGCCAGCAATCACACAATTATAGATGTTGAAACAGATTTTAAATTAAACAATAGCCCCATCACCGATACTTTCAGTTACAGAGACTTTAAAACAATAGAACAGGAAGATCTTCTATCTTACCTGAGTAAATGTGACTGGGCGGCGTTTGATTGCTTGAACAACAACGACATGGACGATTTATTGGGACAGCTCAGCGCCAATCTCATGGAGGCAATAGATGAACTCGCTCCACTGAAGCAATTTACACAAAAAAATAAAGCTAATCCTCCATGGATTGACGCAGATCTGGCTAACATAATAAAAAAACGTGACGCCGTATGCAGACGACTACAGCGCACAAAAAACGGTAATCTTTGGCAGGAGTACCGGTCTCTCGCGGTCGAAGCAGAACAACGCATGAAAATCGCGCGGGAGACTTACATGCAGAATAAGATTTTTGAAGCCCTAGAAAATAAGAAGGATATTTGGAAAGAACTAAAGGGCTTGGGGCTCCTGCCAAGGGCACGGGGAGGGGGGTTGCATGGCTTCTCGCCGGGTGAGCTGAACTCGCACTTTGCGGGGGTATCGATCTCCCAGAGTGAAGGTGACGTTGATTTGGGTAGCATCTTGGACTCGGCCAGTGACGACGGCTTTGTTTTCAAAGACGTTACAGTGACGGGCGTAGTCCTGGCTGTTGCTCATTTCTCGTCGCAGGCTAGGGGTGAGGATGGTATTCCCCAAAGCGTTGTAGCTAAGGCTCTCCCGTATATAAGTCATCATATAGCGAGGGTCTTCAACTCCTCTTTGTCTGGTGGTGTCTTCCCAGGGGCTTGGAGGAGGGCTCACTTGGTGCCTCTAAAAAAGGTTTCAGTGCCATCTACTTTATCAGATTTTCGCCCAATAGCACTATTGAGCTTTCTTTCCAAGGTGCTGGAGAAGATAGTACACAACCAGATTACCGATTTCTTAAGATCCAAAAATATCTTGGATCCTCTGCAAACCGGTTTCAGACAGCATCACAGCACCCAGACAGCTCTACTAAAACTAACCGAGGACATACGAACTGGGATAAACGACAATATGAAACTAATGAATATTTAACACTATATCACCATCTAAATTACTTCGTAAGCTGATACGCATTTTTCCAGGAGTGTTCTTCTGTGGATCAAATCATACATTTTTGGTCGCAGGCAAAAAGTCATAACTGACAACAACGGGGAATCTGATTGGCTAACCACCAATCTAGGTGTGCCACAGGGTTCAGCCCTGGGGCCCTTGCTATTCAGTCTTTATATCAATGACTTACAAGACGTACTGACTGGTGGTGATGTTAAACACTTGCTATACGACTTGCAAACTTACACTCAAGTGACATGGCGAGATCTTTATGTGGGTATCAGATGCATGTCGGCTGTTGCGCGGGCAGTGTCGGAGTGGGCCGAAGCATCCGGAAGCATGCGACTCAATGTCGGCAAAATAAAAGCGATCATTTTCGTCTCCGAGCACAACATCAATCGGTTGCAGGATCTTGGTTTGCCCGGCATTGAGTTTCAGGAAGGTGTACATGTGCCTTTCTCTGACTCGGTCACAAACCTTGGTGTTGTCATGGACTCTAAACTCACGTGGAAAGTGCAGGTTGATGCAGTTGGAAAAAAGGTAAATCGTGCTCTTTACAGCCTACGATTTTTTAGTTCATGCACAACTCAGGCGTTGAGAAAGCAGCTTGCATGCGCGCTGGTAGTGCCACATTTAGATTATTGTTCCATGGTTCACCTTGATGTGTCTGATGAGCTCGAGACGAAGTTGTAACGACTTCAAAATTCATGTGTGAGATACATATGTGGTGTTAGAAGGGATGAGCACATCACTCCTCACAGGAAATATCTTGGCTGGCTTACAGTAAAGGAAAGAAGAGCGTACTTTGCGGGGTTATTATTGGAAAGGGCAATAAATATGGGACAACCTCCGTACCTTGCGGCTCTCTTTGGTAAAAACACAGCTAGGACTTCCAGTAGGAGCGGTGTGAAAAAGCTCTCGGTTCCGGGATCGCGTACTGATAAGGGTCTCTATTCGTTTAGAGCCCAAGGTTCGCGATTCTGGAACACCCTCCCCTGCAGTGTGAGGTATCTGCCGTCCTTATGTAAATTTAAAACGGCGTTAGGCAGGCACCTCAGTCAACTGCACGGTGAGTAAGTTGACATTTTTTCATGATGACGGAGAATTCATATACATGGGTAGTTATTTATTTATTTATTGACTTATTTATTTGTTTATTTATTTATTTATTTAATTATTTATTTGTTTATTTATTTAATTATTTATTTATTTATTTATTTATTTATTTATTTATTTATTTACTTATTTATTTATTTATTTATTTATTTATTTATTTATTTATTTATTTATTTATTTATTTATTTATTTATTTACTTAATTATTTATTTATTTATTTACTTAATTATTTATTTATTTATTTATTTATTTACTTAATTATTTATTTATTTATTTACTTAATTATTTATTTATTTATTAATTGTATCTTTTTATTTTTTTTATTTTAATTTATCCGTTCTCCCGTGTTCTGTATTCTTAGTCGTGAAAAATGTTGTAATGTACAAAATATAAAGAGTACATTTTAATAAAGAGTAAATATATCTGCGTGTGTGATGAGTGTATGTATCGGCTGAATTGTAATTGTTTTTAAATTGTGACGTGATGGATGTACGTGTATGCAAGAATGAGTAGACTTCAGAAATTGTTATGGAACTGTGATATAAACAAACTGTGATATTAGATAATGACAAATTTGTGCAACAATTTTTTATATTTATACAATGACGAACTGTGATAGTGATCAAAGACTTAATGTAATGACAAAATAACAATTTTTATGTAATGTATTTTTGCCAAAATTGACAAATAAATCGTATATCTATCTATCTATCTACCTATGAGTAGAATGTTATTAAAGTTATTATTTTACCTATATTTGTGTAGTCTTTAAACTAAGAACTTCTGACGTACACTTAATCTATTTTAAGAGTGCTGCAATGTTTTTGCAATTTAAATATATTTATTTTTTTCAATAATAATTTTAATTGTAAACAAATTCCTTTAATTACTCGCTATTATCGTTATTTATAGTTTATTAATATAGGTTAATCTAACCTAAACATCGTATCCCAAGGATTTAAACAAAATTCTTTTTTCTAAATAACTTATTTTTTACACATATATTGTTTTACTTACTTCAATAATATAGTGCTCCAAAATTCTTAGTAATAATATTTTTCACTGAATGTTTGTCGCAGACTTATTGCAGTCACAGCAGACATACACATGTATTATACATTTATTCCATCTATAAACTACAATTACTAATTATCTATTAGTCTAGAATCAAAGCTTTGAAGCTAACCTCAAAGCATTAAATGCAAGGAATTTGGCATGATTATGGCTAGATAAAGGTTCGTGACGATGCATTTGTTCGTTTCAAGGGTCGCGTATTTCAAATCCAAGGTCCGTTCAGATCGTTCAGTCCAAAATTTGCCCCTAGCCTCAAAATATTTTTCAAATACGCTCAAATAGGCATGATTACGGCCAGATTAAGGATCGTGACCATAAATTTATACATTTTCGAGATCGCTGATTTTAAGTCTAAGGTCCGTTTCTTTTAGAACAGATCGCTGTTGCAATCCGTTCAAATTGGTAGTTCACATAGGCAAATCATTACGACCACTACCAGCTAGGCTTTGCAGACATTTCGTGCTTTCTTCTGCAGAGAATATGATTTGCAGTGGATGTAGGAAAATATCATATACTAGTAATGATACTCATAATGAAGACGTGAACCACAATTCCAACAATGATGATACTCATGATGAAAACGTGAATGACAATTTGAACAATACTTCTGTATCTAACAGTGCAAATGAAGAGAAGAATGTGCAATTAGATCTTGACAGTTCGACATCTTCAAATGCTGAGGAAAACCTCCATGAAATCATCGAAGGTTTAAGAGAAAAATTTTCATCGTTGTCAGAGCAAGAGTTTTGCTTTCGTTGTTCAAAAAGCAGCTCAAGATTTTCACTATAATAATAATCAAGCCACAGTGTATACTGTAGTTTATTATTATCGAGATGAAGGTGAATTAAAACATGGAAATATAATCGTGATTTCTGAATCAAATACTCATAACTCTGCAGCGGTGTATGTGTGTAATTCGATGATAATTGATTATCTAAAGAAACAACACAAAGTTACAAATATTATCTACTTTTCTGATGGAGCAAAACAACATTTTAAAAATCGATTTAATATCCAAAATTTATGTAATCATGAAAATGATTTTGGTATCAAAGCAGAATGGCATTTTTGCGCCCACATGATGGCCTTGGTGCAACTCTTAAAATAGGAGCTAGGAACGCAAGCCTCCAAGCATCAGCAATCAACAGCATTTTAACAGCTAAGCAGCTTTATGAATGGGTATACCATTCAATAAAAAATATAAAGTTCTTTTATTATTCAAAAGTAACACATAAGAACACTCAAAGAAGATTAAAAAGAGGATTTGACGAGGCTCCTTCTGTCCCACAAATTTCAAGCAATCACTGTTTTATTCCACTACGAAACAAGAGTATTATTATCAGAAAATTTTCAAGTGATAAAAAGGAAGTTGTTGTAGAGATTTAAAGTATAACCGTCCATTTCTGGCCATGAACCTGCCCATTTCAGCGTTTGTCAGGTATTTTTTGAGGTTAAAAACAAATTTTTAGCTGATGGAACTAAACGGACTTCGGATTTGAAATCAGTGACCCCAAAGACGTATAAATATATGGTCACGATTCTTCATCTGGCCGTCATCATGCCCGCTGAGCATTTTTGAAGTACTTTTTGAGGTTAGCGACAAATTTTGGGCTTGTCGGGCTAAACGGACCTTAGACTTAAAATCAGCGATCTCGAAAACGTATAAATTTATGGTCACGATCCTTAATCTGGCCGTAATCATGCCTATTTGAGCGTATTTGAAAAATATTTTGAGGCTAGGGGCAAATTTTGGACTGAACGATCTGAACGGACCTTGGATTTGAAATACGCGACCCTTGAAACGAACAAATGCATCGTCACGAACCTTTATCTAGCCATAATCATGCCTGTTTAAGCGTTTTCGAGGTATTTTTTGAGGTTAGAGCAAATCCTGGAGTGATAAGGTTAAACGGTCAGCGGATTCGGATTCAGCGTACCCGAAAACATATAAAATGACCTTTACTCACAATTTTCGTCTTTTATCTATATTTTTATGAACGATTAGTCAGAAAATTTTCGAAAAACTGGTCAGAAAATCGGGTTTTTGGGACCGCCATTTTGAAAATTTTGAAAAGCGCCAAATAGCTATTGATTCTACATAAAAAAACCCTACATTTTGACCCTATACAAGTTTTTCTAAGTCTTTACCATTTTTGGGCAGAGCCGTGTGCGTTTTGGCATGGATTGACCCACATACATATATATATATATATATATATATATATATATATATATATATATATATATATATATATATATATATATATATATATATATCTATATATATATATATATATAATACAATATTTGTATATATGTAAGTCATTCCAAACAAATTTTACAAATCGGTGCGTTCTCGAGTTTTCGTTGCTTGCCGCGGATTTTTTATGACAGTACTTATGAAAAGAAGCTCTCAAACATAATTCGATTTTGATCAATTTCAACGCATCAAAAAAGAATTTATTCAACTTCTTACAAACTTTAAGAAAAAAATATTAGACCTCCTCGGCAGCATAGCTGAGGTTATATTTAGGTTATGTTTGATCGTTTGCCGGTTTACGTAATCAAAACGAATTTAAGTTCACCACATCTACAATTTTTTGTCTTGAAATTACCTTAAATTCATTTTATGGTACGTTCAAATTCATTACGTATAGCCAATGACACAGCGTTCGGAAGATAGATACTTTTTCGAAAGTCGTCAAGTTGGCACACTTGCAACTTTCTTCTGTGAGAAACTTTTAAGCGCTCATTTTCAGAAAAAGTAGTTCAAACATCCTAGAAAGCAATATACTGGGTCTGGTTTTGCTATTTGAACACATAGCATGAATGAATTTCCTTTTCTAGCTTTCTTTTTGTACGTAAAATGTGTGACGTAATTTACGCGAGGGATTATGCATTACGAAAAATTTAGTGTAGGTTAGGAAGACAGCTGACATCAAGACCTTTAATTTAAGTGGTTGGTGCATCATTAATGATGTTTGTATAAAATGTTACGCTTCATTCAAGATTATGAAAGAATTTAGGTGCCGAAATGGGATATAGCAACTTGTCACCGACTTACGTTCCAACATTACAGATAAGTTACGATATCCCATTAAGTCATCTTAATTTTTTCGTAATTTTAAATCGAGCGAAAATTTTCATCCAAATATCTTCAAAAATTCTTCGACTACTCAACTTAAAGCTATTGATACCAGCTTTATTTTTACCTTAGATAGAATTCCGTATTCTATAACACCTCACGTAATTTACGTGAGACTTTCATAGCATGTCGTTTACATAAGGTGGAAAAAGTAAGCTAGAAATACAATTCACTGTCATGCTATGTATTCAAAAAGCTAAACCAGACAATGTGTGTTATTTTCTGAAATGTATGAAATACTTTTTCTTAAAGTTAGAGCTTAAAAGGTTCCGACAGAAAAAAGCTACAGGTGTACCAACTTGACGGATGTCGAAAAAGTATCTATCTTTCGGAGGCTGTAACTTTGTCCATGCGTAATGAATATGAATGCACCAAAAAGATAATTAAAGGTCTTTTCAAGATAAAAAATATGAAATGTGGTAAACCTAGATCTGTTTTGATTACGTAAAATGGCGAACGATCAAACATAACCTAACAGACACAATATTTCAGGTTCACATTCAACTCTGTAGAAGGTGACCCATTGAGCTGCCAAAGGTGTCTAATATTTTTCTTCTTAAAGTTTGTAAAAAGATAAAGAAATCCTTATCTTGTGCGTTCAAGTATGTCAAAATGGGAGCTCTCTGCAATGTTTTGAAAATATCCGTTTATGGTTATGTATGAAAATTCAGAACACTCTACTGATTCACGTAGTGGACCGTAGGGGCTGAAATTTGTTATGAGAGCTTCTTTTCAGAGGTGATTTATATAAAAATTGGCGACAAGTAACAAAGACTCGAGTGCGCATGGATTTTTAAAATTTGTTTGGAATGACTGCTATATATATATATATATATATATACTACTTGCCGCCAATTTTTTATATAAAAGTACCTCTGAAAAGAAGCTCTCAAAAAATGTTTTGTGTGTATATATATGTTCGCACGCTAGCCGGAAAATCGCAAGAATTTAAATAAGAATTAACATTGTTTATAAGCGCGGTACTAGCGTCGTGCGAAAGTGCATCTTTAGGACACTTAAGCTAGATAGCCCGGAACACGTGTAGCGGGTGAAGAGTCTGTAGGAGATTAAAGTAGGGTTACACTGAGATTAGTGTTAATATCACAAAGTAAAGTGAGCATTTATTGTTGCTCTTAAAATCAATTATTTACATGTTGCCTTAATATGTACTTGTTAATGTATAGTTAAAAGAAAGTAGACTTTACACGCGGTCGCGAAAACAGGCGCCGCGATGCGCGTAAAGGCCCCAAACTTGCCATAGTCGCGGTCAAGCCGGAAGAGAGAGAGAGCTCAGCGAGAACAATTGGTTTTTTATTTCGCTTCGCGGGAATTAGGAAGGAAGAAAGTGGGAGAAAGCGTGCACTTGTGTCCTCTCTCGCAAGAAATCGTGCGAGCGAGCACGAAAATATGAAATATAATAGGGCCGCTGCAAGTGCAAACGATTACAGTACAAATAATTTTGTATGTAATAGATCGGTATATGACGTGATTAAAAAATAGTTGTATTATGCCACTTCAACTCAGTGGGTAACTAAGTAGTATACATTATCGATAGAGTAATAAAATAATGCTCCACAATTTTTAAGTGACTGATTCAGAGGTGATGCCATCTCTTTTACAATAATATAAATTATTTTTAACACTTAAATGGTGGAAGTCGGTAACGGTGCAACCTGCGCTATCGATAGATCAATACAATAATGGCATTAATTTTTGTATGATTGATTCAGAGGTGGCGCCATATCATTTACGATAATAAAAATTATTTTGATCACTTAAACGTGGAAGTTGGTAACGGTGCAACCTGCAATACAGATAGAGCAATAAAATAATGTCGTTGATATGTAAATGATTGATTCAAAGGTGGCGCTATCACTTTCATGCCATTTGTTTCACTAAAATTAATTTATAAAGAAAGACGGTATCTATACAATCTGCATTATCGGGTATTAAATAATGATATTATTCATTTTTAAAATTATTTATTCCGAGATGTCGCCATCCTTTTCATGATAAGAAATTATTTAATACACTAACTCGACTAGTAACACTGGTAACCTGCAGTATTATTAGAGATATATAATAAAAATAATAATTTTTTTATCCTTTACGTGGGCAAGTGGCAAAAACCTTCAAAATACCATCTAACAACCCGTGCTGCTAGTTGTGATGGATTCACGCTGGGTTAGCGATACCAAGGTGCCTAGTAACTAAAAACCCGACGTGTCTTCTTTCGGACTTTTTTCCACAATGGTACTGCTTTTCGCTTTGCTTGAATGCGGAGTCCTCGCTATTCTCTCGTGAGCTCCTCTTTTTTACTGCTGCTATCTGTGGTATTGTTACTTCCTCTTCTTCTTCTCTTTTCTATTGTTATTTATATGTATACTACCAGATATTCTTCAGATTTGTTCTGTCGTAGGATAGTCTGCACGTATGTGGATACTGTGATTTTGCTTATTGGCGAACATTGTTTCAACAATGTTTTCAGAAGTCACCTTTTCAAATGCAGATTTCAATTCAGCCTTTTTTTGTGGCCACCGAGATCAACTAAAGAATATACGTTCAGCGTCATCTGGTACTTCACAACAGTATTCACAGTTTGGGTTCCTTAATATACCCATCTTCTCCAACTAAGCAAGAAAATAACCGTATCCCAAAGAATTGAGTTATGTAGTAGCTCATCTCTCCGTGGCCCCGCTTTACCCAGGCCTTTACGTGTTTGATTATCCTGGCTATCCATTCTCCTTTATTGGTACAATCTTATTGCCAGTCATCCATTGTTATGTTCTCCGCTACCACTAGAGCCCGCTCTATGCAAAGCTTGCAAGACATCCGATACAGTCCGATACACGTATACAATTGTGAAAGCGCATATGCGTAACATCGCTGTGAACTTTTTCTACGACATATCCTGTATAGTGAGTCAGCCCAGATTTGCGCTCAATTTTATGCCTTATACTTATGCGTAATATTTCGAGGTTTTATAGTTAATTAATAAAAATTTAGACTTAAGAATTTAACTAATTTCGATTAAAGAATAATATACTTATTAGCAAATAAAATAAGAAACAATCTAAAAAAAATTCCTTATTGTATAAGCTTATAATCAGTATATTATTCAAAAAGAAACAAATATTGATTACATTCAAAGTTTAAAAAAGTTTTTTTTATTACAGCGTATCTTTGAATGTCATACACCCTTGGCAAAACGAATCAACCATTCATTTACCAGGCGGCGCAACAAGTGTAGCTCATCAATTTCTTCGGTGTGTTTTACACCAGATGGCTCCAAACGGGATTTTTATGCAGATGTTCCAAACAAATATAAAGGGTTTGTAAAATTCTATTATATATCTTATCTAATTTAACACGCGTAAAAATAATTGATATTTTAAATAATATATGCCAAAATGAAAAACTAATTGAATTTATTTAGTAATACTATTTCAGAATATCAGGGTTACGTAAACATTTATCTAATTAACTATAAAATAAACTTAAAACCCATAAATGTAGTGCCCATAAACCAAGAACCCATAAACCCAGAACCCATAAATCCAGAACCCATAAACCCAGAACCCATAAACCCAGAACCCATAAACCCAGAACCCATAAACCCTGAACCCATAAACCCAGAACCCATAAACCCAGAACCCATAAACCCAGGCCCCATAAACCAAGAACCCATAACACAGTAGACCCATAAAACGTAGACCCATAAACCGTAGACCCATAAACCTGTAACGTATTATAATAACTACGACAGAAAAGAAAGGAGAAATTGAAAAGGTGGGAAAATGAAGAGAGAAAGAGAGAGAGAGAGACAAAGTATTTCCATCAATTGCTAAATGTTTAAAAGGCAGTGAAGATCTAGACATCAAAGTGTCAACAGCTGTTTGTCTCTCGAGCAGGCGAGTCGGCGACTCGCCTGCGAACATCGAAGTCTTGACAGACTAAATTGTATATTGGCTGAAGCTAATAAGTCTCGATAGTGCTCTCTTAGTATGGTATTGCATTCATTGCTGTATTCTGAAATTATCAGGGCCCTGAACGACAGGATGGATTAACAGTATTTATTATTCGGAAGAAAGAAGATCGGATATGAAGATAATGTATGAAATGTATGTATGGTGTAGAAGTATTAATTTATTACATGTAAGACCCGCGAAAAGGTATTAATTTATAATCATCCATGACCCACGAGAACCAACAAAGTAGTTATTAATAATAAATAAAAATTGAATCTTTTTATTTTATTTATTTCCTGCTACCCGATTTATTTCATTACAATTGGCGACCAACGAGAGGGCGATTATAAATTAATTATAAGTATTAATATTTTATTTACGATTGATTGAAAAGATCGACGGTGTGAAGGCTCATTGCGGAAAACTTGTATTGCTCCGCGAAACGTCGAATGGTGGATTAGCGAATGTTTGTTTACATAGAAGATCCAAATTCGCGACATTATGATTATTTATTATAATAATCACAAATATTATAATTTTATAGACAAGTGCGCGTAAATTGACGACAACAATAATAAATATAAAAGTATAAGAATTGGATCATGTGTAAGATTAGATAAGTGCAATTATAGCGATATTTAATAGTGTTAAATTGTGTCACGAAATTACGTTAATTTTAATCATTATAAATACAAATAATTATAGGAATAATCTTAATCTAAAAGCGATAATAATATAGTTTTAATAGGCAATACAAATAATAATATTTAATAGAACCAGGCGCAAAATCCGTGTATTGTATTAATGAAAATCGGGATAGTAACGCGTATTGAGTAGATTGCGTACGATGTAATATATTAATCATATGAAAAGTATGTGCATCTCTAGATATAGGACAATTATTACTGCGTCACTTGATAAATTAAAAGATGTGATTATATGATAGGTTTAGAAGTACATCGTACGGTACAAAGTGTTTATATAAACGGATTTATTGATTATTCGGAATGAACACGTGTGAGCGGCTATTGTCCGAGTCATGAAGGAGAGGTCTTTAATAAGTCCTTTTTTTCTTGAGGCGGGGAATAGCAAGTGCTATTTCGCTCCGCCTCAAATATCCGAGAAAGCAATAGATCATGGAATATGAAAGACCGATATTATAAATATAAGAAAAAACAAATTTACAGCATGTATATATAAGAGCGCATGATTGTTTTTTATATGTGATATATAATTTTATTAAGTAGCTAAATTAAGTTAAGTGATAAATAAAAACGTATAAGTAAAAATGGAAAATGAAAATTTCGTGATCCTAGAAATCAAGTTGCGTGAAGTTGATATTCTGTTCTATTTACACACATCGGATTAACGCTATATCGAATCAAAATCTAAGTACTTAATAAGTCCCAATTCCAGAAAACTGTTATAGATTGTCATAGGTGTGTAAAATATACGTACTCATCGAGCCCTTACAGTTTATTTTAAAATCTTCTTATCAAACAACTTTATGATTCATACACTACTTATTAAATATGCATAAATACCAGTATTAATATTGGGCACTTGCAAGTCCAGTGTGATAATATTATTGCTTGTTATTGCAGTCAAATTTCGCCAAAAATAAATATTAATAGAGTACATATAATCAATGTATAGTTGTATGATGATATGAAGATTTGGAAATTGCATGTAGTAGTTTTGATCATTACAGGTGTTAACAATAATAATCAAATTGTATAAACAGCAAGACGAACGCAAGGTCATAGAACTGAATGTTATTCCAAGTGTATTGTGTTACGAGGACTTGTAAGCAATTGAAATCTATGACATTGATTATAGTCTATATGTACATTTGTATAAAAATATAAACCCAGATTGTAGAATATGCTTGTATGAGAATGAAAGATATACAGTGAACAGTACGCTATAATGTAAGAATTCTTTGTACGAAAATTTAGTTATAATTTATTTATATTAAATTTAGCAATAAGTATGCGTAATCTTTTATTATCAATGTGTATGAATGTGCAGTAATTAATTTATTAAATTTTATCGTAAGGTGATGATTTATAGATAAGTTAATTAATAATGAGAACTATACATGATCGTGTGTTTGGACGAATGGAAGAATCTATTATGAAGAATCAAAGAAAGAAGAAACCATCAAGGATATATGAAGAACACTATGAATGCCACCAACAGGAAATCAAGAATAAACAGAATACGCAGAAATAGAGTAACTATCAAGGCTGATATTGCACTATAGGAAAAGGTTTATTTTGATGTCATAACTTTCTTTCTTGAGGAAATTTTCAGACCCTTTTCCTTACACTCAATGCCCTGAAAAGGGGAATATTGTAACGTATTATAATAACTACGACAGAAAAGAAAGGAGAAATTGAAAAGGTGGGAAAATGAAGAGAGAAAGAGAGAGAGAGAGACAAAGTATTTCCATCAATTGCTAAATGTTTAAAAGGCAGTCAAGATCTAGACATCGAAGTGTCAACAGCTGTTTGTCTCTCGAGCAGGCGAGTCGGCGACTCGCCTGCGAACATCGAAGTCTTGACAGACTAAATTGTATATTGGCTGAAGCTAATAAGTCTCGATAGTGCTCTCTTAGTATGGTATTGCATTCATTACTGTATTCTGAAATTATCAGGGCCCTGAACGACAGGATGGATTAACAGTATTTATTATTCGGAAGAAAGAAGATCGGATATGAAGATAATGTATGAAATGTATGTATGGTGTAGAAGTATTAATTTATTACATGTAAGACCCGCGAAAAGGTATTAATTTATAATCATCCATGACCCACGAGAACCAACAAAGTACTTATTAATAATAAATAAAAATTGAATCTTTTTATTTTATTTATTTCCTGCTACCCGTTTTATTTCATTACAAACCGTAGACCCATAACCCGGAGACCCATAAACCGGAGACCCATAAACCGTAGACCCATGAACCCTAGACCCATAAACCGTAGACCCATAAACCGTAAACCCATAAACCGTGGACTCATGAACCGTAGACCCATAAACTGTAGTCCGATAAACCGTAGACCCATAAACCGTAGACCCATAAACCGTAAACCCATAAACCGTGTGTAAATGTGTATAATATAGGACGAAAAATAAAATAAATAAAAACACGGAAAAACTACACAGCCGTTCGTTGCATTACAAACCGACCCACTAAAACGTACCTCCTTTTCCTCTTCTGGCGGAATCCACCCTGGTACCGTTTATCACATTACCTCAGGGTGGTGCCATTCTAGTATCAGCTCGACAGCCGCCGCTACCTTGACCTGAAATAAATTTAATATTTATAATTTTAAATCCCCAGAGGGGAAGTCAGATCTAACCCGTCTCATTTGTGCGCGTACTGGACCCGGCACATTTCATCTCCGCACGAAAAGGAGTAGTTTCCCTGTCCCTCCCCGCGACATTCATAAAATGAGAGAAAATGTGCATCTCCTGGCTAAGAGAGCATCCCATCTTCTCCCCCCACGTCCATTTCCATGAAGTCGTCCTACGTCCCTGGGTTATGTTCGGGTGTCGGAGCGTCTCCCAGCGCTTCATTGATACCTTAGTCAGTTGCCCTGTCTAGCAGTCGTTTCTTTGGTCGTAGTACCGTCCCGGCGAACTTTGCCGTGACGGCCCGCTTATTCTCGGCAGACAGCATTTCGCCCACGATGGTCTCAGGCGTGAATTGTTCGACCGAGTAAAGAAAGGCTGTTCTTTCTTCAGTCCAATTTTCGCAGACGAAAAACGTGTGAAACGCATCGTCGCAATCAGCGGAACAAAATATGGAATTCCGGCTCTGAACTTTCCTCATATGATTGAGATAGGAGCTGAAGTACTCATGATCACTTGCAATGGGTCAGGTAGTAAATTACCTCCCCATGATCTCTGTTAATCCAAGGGGCCAGCTGGTCTATCAGCCTTGCTGCCCATTTACCCTTGGTCGTGGTTGTCCAGAATCGTTGCAACATTTCCATGGTGCGTTTCCCTTCCTCTCTATGGACTGTTGTTTTGTCCTCTCTTGTTTTCTTCCGTTCATAGATTCGCTTGGGCTCCGCCGCGTGTATGATGTACACCCCTTCCGATAGCCCGAGTCGTAACAGGGCATCGTACAGGATAATCCAAACACCAGGGCTAAAGGTTGACCCCTGTGCCATGCCGGTGCTGAGATATTTCTCGCGTTGGCCTTCATTTGTTTTGTAAAGGAGGATGCGGTCCTTTAGGTAGTCCCGTATCACCCGCATGAGGTACTCTGAGACTCTGAACTCGTTTAACACGTCCAAGATGTCTGGGCACCTGGACGAGTTAAAGGCGTTCTTAACGTCTAGCGTAACGAGAAGTGCGATGTTCCTGGAAAAATGATTTCCAGTCCATGCTCTCTTTCCGAACCGAACTACCTCTCGTATAGCGTCCCCTGTGCATCACCGTTTACTGAAGCCGTACTGTTGTCAGCTAAATCGCCGGTAGCCTGCACAGCCCCCTGTATCCATGGTTTGCGCGACCTCTCATAGAGCTTCCCTACGTGGTCCAACATGCACAGTGGTCTGTTATACGATGGAAGCAGGGGATAACCTCCCTTACCTTTGCTGATCAACACGAGGCGCGCAATCTTCCGGGGAGTCTGAAAGACACCCGCCTTTAGGCACGCGTTGTATATGTTCATCAATACCGAAGGTGCTCTCACCGGAATGATCTTGAATATCTCAGCTGATATCCCGTTGGTCCCAGGCGCCTTTCCGCTCCACATGATTTTGGCGGCGATCCACAACTCCTTGGTGCAGAACAGGGGAATCTCACCTACTTGAGCGGCTTCCTCCTGGTCTTGCCTTGGCAGATGTGTTGGAAACTGAGTGACCACGATTCGAGCAATGGTGTTCTCGTCGAAAGAGTGATTTGGGAGCGCACAGAGTTTCTTTGTCACGATCGTGTAGCCCAAGCCCAACACGTCCCGATTGACTTCATCCGTCAGGTTTTCCAGCACTGTGCCTTACTGCGGTTGATCTCGCATCGGTGCCGTTTGCATGCTGCTTCGTGCTGCGCCGACAACAGTGCTGCCTCCGTATCGTCTCTCGTTCTTTGTGCCCTTCTTTTGGGGTGTTTTGCTTCCGCTCTCAGTTGCGCTATTTCGTCCGACGACCAGTAAGCAGGACGTTTTCCATGTCGCAATCGCTTGCGCGGCATAGATGCGTTGCAAGCTGGGTGAATGAGACCCATAGTCTCCCTCACGACGGCCTCCGCTCTGTCCCTGTCTTCGGCGGCGTTCGTGGCTGGTAAATTTCCCTGTCGTTTCAGCAGTACCTCGACTAGTTTTTCCGTGTTCAGCCTGGCCAGATTCCATCAGGGTGGCTCTGTCGCGATTCTTTGCTATTGAAATTTATCGCGCAGCTGAAACGCGATATATTGGTGATCGCTTACGTTGTATTCATCCATTACCCTCCAATGCGACGCTCTACGCGCTAGATTTTCGGATGTGAAAAACAGGTCCGGAATCATCCCAATATGCTCTATCCTGCTAAATGTCGACGTGTTCCCAACGTTGAGAACTATCAGGCCGAGTCTAGATACCATATTCCTGATAGGCTACCCTTTGCTGTCCGGCACTGGCATGCCCCACTCCGCTGCTCGTGCATTGAAGTTGCCGGAGAATACGATCTCGCCTTCTATTTCGCGGATCGTGTGTTGCAGCTCGTCTAGACTCCACCTGAGTTGCTCAATACGGACGTTCGGGGTAAAGTAGCAGCTCACGTAAGTTACGTCTCTGCTTCAAACCTACACAAAGCCGCTTCCGGCCCCGTGTTCGTCTACTCTGATCGTTCGTTGGGCCACGTAGATTGCTGCTGTGCCAAGTGTGTCTTTGTACCACGTAGGTACGTTCCAATCACTGTACTACTCGCTGATTAGCACAACATCAGCCTTCGTCTCAGATATACTCTGAGTCAGAAGTCTGTTAGCTAATTCGGCTCTATGGAGGTTTGCTTGCAGGACCGTTAGTCGATCCATCATTAACGCATGGCTTTGGTCTGCTTAAGCATTTCGCTAAAAATGGTTTACACTGCCCTGATCCCGGCGTCTGGCCCAGCTGTGCTTGGTCTACTTTCAGGTCAGTGCACAAGACGCACTTCGCCTCGGTAACCTTGCAGGCTGCTCCTTTGTGATCTTCCTCGCCACTTTTGTAGCAAGCCTTACTTCTGTATGGGTCACGACAATCGCGCGCTTGATGTTCGTAACCCAGGCATCTGAAGCAACGCTGGAGCCGCTGCCATCTTCTCAGTCGGAAGTTCATATAGCCATCTTTCAGGCGATTCTTCTCAAGGAGGAACTCTGCCTTTGCCTGATCCATCTCTACGATACGCGCGACAGACCCCTGGGAACCGCGGCTATCTCAAGCCAGCGGCCTGAAAATAAGAGGGTGCGATCGCGAGACGGTAACTCCGATAGTGCTCAGTCTTCAGTTATCGACAAGAAGGCTATATCCACCGGGCCCTCGGAGATCGCAGGCTTTGAGACGGTCCTTTCAAAGAAGGAGAAAGTTGCAGCTAAGAAACAGCAGCAGCAGCTATAGAAGCAGCCTGAGCAGCTGACACAAGAGCAACAGCTGCAGCGAAATCATCTACAGTGACAGCAGCTGCCCCAACAACTGCAGCAGCAGCCGCATCCAAAGAAGACCCCAACAGCCAGGACATCGGCGGTCTAGAGGAGCGAGACTGCTCAAAAAAAGAAAAAGAGAAGGAGGAGAACGCCTCGAAAGCGACACAAGGCTGTCCTTATCCGACCGATGGATGGAGTCACCTACGCGGACGTTCTTTCAAATGTCCGCAAAAAGGTCACAGTAGAGTGTCCAACGCCTGATATTAAGTGTATCAGGAAAACCAAGGCGGGTGACGTCCTGGTAGAGTTGAACACAAAGAGCAACAACGAGGAGCTGGGGATTATAGGAGACTCCATTAGGAAGGTATTGGGGACGTCAGGGAGGTAAAGACCCTGACGCTTAAGATAAACGTGGAAGTCAGAGACCTGGACAGCCTTACCACCAAAGAAGAAATGGAGACGGCGATCAAGAGGTTCTTTGACGAAGCAGTAGTCTCAACGGGAGAGATTAGCGTTTCACTTACCGAGCCCAACAGTAGAGAGCAGCGACTGGCCATCGTAGAGATAGACCAGGAAAAGGCAGACTTTCTCCTTGAGAAGAATTGCCTGAAAGTCAGCTATATGAACTTCCGACTGAGAAGATGGCAGCGATTCCAGCGGTGCTTCAGATGCCTTGGTTACGGACATCAAGCGCGCGATTGTCGTGGCCCAGACAGAAGCAAGGCCTGCTACAAATGTGGCGCCGAAGGTCACAAAGGAGCAGCCTGAAAGGCTATCCAGGCGCAGTGCGTCTTGTGCACTGACCTGAAAGTAGACTAAGTACAGCTGGGCCACACGCCAGGCTCAGGGCAGTGTACAGCGTTTCGCGAAACACTTAGACAGACCAAAACCATGTGTTAATGATTGACCGCATAACGGTCCTTCAAGCGAACCTCCATAGAGCCGAATTAGCCAATAGCCTTCTGACTCAGAGTATATTTGAGACGAAGTTTGATATTCTGCTAATCAGCGAGCAGTAGAGTGATTGGAACGTACCTACGTGGTACAAAGACACACTTGGTACAGCAGCAATCTACGTGGCCCAACGAACCATCAGAGTGGACGAACACGGGGTCGGAAGCGGCTTTGTGTGGGTGAGAAGCAGAGACGTAACTTACGTGACCTGCTACTTTACCCCGAACGTCCGTATTGAGCAACTCAGGTGGAGTCTGGACGAGCTGGAGGACGCGATCCACGAAATAGAAGGCGAGATCGTAGTCGCCGGCGACTTCAATGCGCGAGCGTTGGAGTAGGGCATGCCACTGCTGGACAGCAGAGGAATGTGCCTCATGGAGATGGTGTCTAGGCTCGGTCTGATAGTTCTCAACGTTAGGAACATTTCAACATTCAGAAGGATAGGGCATATTGGGAAAATCTGGCGCGAATAGCGTCAGATTTTAGGGTAATAAAGGGTTACAACGGAAGTTATCACCAATACATCGCGTTTCAGCTGCGCAATAAATTTCAATAGCAAAGAGTCGCGACACAGCCACCCCGATGGAATCTTGCCAGGCTGAACACTGAATAACTAGTTGCGGTACTGCTCGAAGGACAGGGAAATTTACCAGTAATTGGAATGTTGCGCGTCTCGTGTTGATCAGCAAAGGTAAGGGAGGTGATCCGTCGTCTAATAGGCCACTGTGTATGTTGGACCATGCAGGGAAGCTCTGTGAGAGGTCGCGCAAGCCATGGATACAGGGGGCTGCGCACGCTACCGGCGATTTAGCTGACAACAGTACGGCTTCAGTAAACGGCGATGCACAGGGGACGCTATACGAGAGGTAGTTTGGTTCGGAAAGAGAGCATGGACTGGAAATCATTTTTCCAGGAACATCGCGCTTCTCGTTATACTAGACGTTAAGAGCGCCTTCAACTCGACCAGGTGGCGAGACATCTGGGACACGTTGAACGAGTTTAGAGTCCCAGACTACCTCATGCGGGTGATACGGGACTACCTAAAGGACCGTATCCTCCGCTACGAAACAGAAGAAGGCCAACGCGAGAAATATTTTAGCGCCGGCGTTCCACAGGGGTCAATCTTTGGCCTTGATTGTTGGAACATCCTGTACGATGCCTTGTTAAAACTTGAGCTACCGGAAGGAGTGTACATGATAGCCTACGCTGATGATGTCGCTTTATTCATCATCGCGCGGGACTTTGAAAAAGCACAATTTCTTCTGACCCAGGCGATGCGCAGGATCTCGCGCTGAATTGGCAGGCACTTAGACGTGCTTTTCGACAAGGAGGGAGGCTATGTATCTGGCACTCAAACTAGACAATAAGCTTACTTTCTTTCGTCACCCAGTGTATGCAGCTGATAAAGCGACGAAAAAGACTGCACAGTTGTGCCGTCTCATGGCGAACACGAGTGAACCGAAAGCGAGCAAACGTCGACTCCTCATGTCCGTCATTACATCTATCTTATTGTACGGTTCTGAAATATAGGCCGATGCAATGCAGAAGGACCCATATCGGATTTGACTCACTTTTGTTCAGCATAGAAGAGCTCTCATAGTCACCAACACCCCGTTATGTCGGGAATCATCCCGATCGACCTACACGCGGCGTAGCGCAAGCGAATCTACGAAGGGAAGACAACAAGAGAGGACAGAACAGCAGTCCATAGAGAGGAACGGGAAAGAATCGTGGAAACCTGGCAATGGTCCTGGACAACCACGACCAAATGTAAATGGGCAGCAAGGCTGATAGGCGAGCTGGCCCCTTGGATTAACAAAGATCATGGGGAGCTAAATTATTACCTGACCCAATTCCTGAGTGATCATGGGCACTTCTGCTTCTACCTGTCGTATGGGGAAGGTTCAGAGCTCGAGTTGTATCTTCTGTTCCGCTGATTGCGACGATGCATTACACAGGCTTATCATCGGCGAAAAGTGGAACGAAGAAAGAGCAGCTCTTATCGGCTCGGTCGGACAATTCACGCCTGAGAACATCGTGGGCGAAATGCTTTCTGCCGAGAATAAGTGGGCCGACGCGGCAAAATTGTCCGAGACGGACCTACGACAAAAGAAGCGGTACCAACACAAGGCAACCGACAAAGGTATGAATGAAGCGCTGGGAGACGCTCCGACACCCCAACATAACGCAGGGACGTCGGACGACTCAATGGAAATGGACGTGGAGGGAGAAGATTGGACGCTTTCTTAACAGGAAGACGCTCAATTTCTTTCAGTTTATGAATGTCGCTAGGAGGGACAGGGATATTTCTCCTTTCCATATGGAGATGAATTCGCAGGTTCGAATGCGCGTATAAATGAGATGGGTTACATCTGACGTCCCCTCCGGAGATTTAAAATTATGAATTTTTAAATTTGTTTCAGGTCAAGGCAGCAGCGGTTGTCGAGACGATACTAGAATGGTACCACCCTGAAGTAATGCGATAAACGGTACCAGAGTGGGTTCCGCCAGAAGAAAAATGGGTGCTAGGTTTTAGTGGGTCGGTTTGCGATGCAACGGCTGTGTCGATTTTTTTTCGCGTTTTTGTTTATTTTCTTTTTCACACTATTCGGTTTTGTGCACCCAGTCGGGTGTGCCTTAGGTAGCATTTCCTACATACCCTAAAAAAATTATAATAATAATAATATTAATCATAATAGTATTAATAATAATAATAATAATATTAATCATAATAGTATTAATAATAATAATAATAATATTAATCATAATAGTATTAATAATAATAATAATAATATTAATCATAATAGTATTAATAATAATAATAATAATATTAATCATAATAGTATTAATAATAATAATAATAATATTAATCATAATAGTATTAATAATAATAATAATAATATTAATCATAATAGTATCAATAATAATAATAATTAATAGTTAGAAGGCCGCGCTACGGGGAATAACTGGCAGTCTCGTGGTTAGCGGGGATTCCAACGCCAGAGCGATTAATTGGGGGATGCCATGACGAACGGACGGGGACAGCTCATACTCGACGCAACGGCAAGGCTTGGACTGACGACGCTAAATGTAGGCTCGACACCAACGTATGTTAGGCCTGGATTTGGACGATCCATACCAGACGTAACGTTTTCAGGCGAAGGGCTGGCTAGGAATATTCAGAACTGGCACGTAACTGACGACGAGAACGATAGTGACCATCAGTACATCCGATTCGAGATAGGGGACGCGGACGGAAGGACAAACACGTCAAGACGAAGCGAGCACTTTCCGCGATGGAACGTCAGACGTATGGACCGCGAGAAATTGGTAGAGGTGGTAATGGATGCGGAACCTCCCTCTGCGAGAATTCCGCGTGTACCAGTAGGCCGTGAAAGAGCGGAAGTGCTCGTAGAAAAAACGACGAGAGTGATAGCGAAAGCTTGCAACGCCGCTATGCCACGGACGTGCACGAGAAACAGACGACAACCGGTATACTGGTGGACCGACGAGATCGCGACACTCAGGAAAGAGTGCCATGCGCGCAGACGGGCGGCACAGCGTGCACGACTACGGGATGGAAGCGACGATCTCAAGCAGCAGTATAGGGTGGCACGGAAGCAGCTTCGCTACGCGATCAAGCACAGCAAGCTTCGTTGCTGGAGACAACTTTGCGAGGACGTCGACGGCGACCCTTGGGGGATGGGCTATAAGATAGTAACCCAAAAACTGAAAGCACGAGCGGCCAATTCGGTGATGAGCTCGCGAAAAATCGAAACGGTAATTGACGGGCTCTTTCCAACCCATCCACTTAGGGACCACGCGGAATACATCAACATACGCGCGGACGATATCCCGCTGTTCACGGAGGGGGAGCTTTTGACAGCTACCTCCTCCCTGAAGGGCGGAAAGGCACCAGGACCAGACGGAATACCAGTAGAATCAATAAAGATAATCGCGAAGTGTAGGCCACAGATACTGCTTGAAATGTACAATACATGTTTGGTAGAGGGGGTATTCAGCTACCGCTGGAAGAGGGCGCGATTGGTTCTCATCGATAAAAATAAAGGGGACCCAAATTCTCCATCCGCTTACAGACCTCTTAGTCTGCTCGATACGATGGGGAAAACAGCTGAGCTGCTTCTTAGGCCAAGGATCCAGGGAGCGATTCGGGAAACAGGCGATCTTTCCGATAACCAACACGGTTTCAGGAAGGGTCGATCGGTGATAGGCGCGGTGCGCGAAGTGACAGCGTCGGTCGCTAGAACAGATGAGGCGTGTCATGCGGCTAGACCGATAGTCGTGCTGGCAACGCTTGATGTTAAGAACACCTTCAATTCCGCGAGATGGGTCGACATCCTGGCGGCTCTTCGAGCCTTTGGGGTGCCAGACTATGCCTTGCGATGGATTGAGGACTATCTGAGTGACAGAAAGCTTTTGTACGAAACGGACGAAGGACTCAAAGTCAGACTTGTCACGGCCGGCGTGGCGCAGGGGTCGATTTTGGGTTCGGATTTCTGGTTAGTATTATATGACGCAATGCTGAGACTCCAGATGCCGATCGGGGTGTCGCTGATAGGATGCGCGGACGATGTAGCGGTGGTAATAGATGCGCGCGACGTAGATACTGCTTAGTTCCAGCTGACCGTGGCCGTGCGGCGCATACTTCGCTGGATGCGTGAGCACGGACTACGGCTAGCTTTAGATAAGACGGAAGTAGTATTGCTGACTAGGAAACGAATCCAGACAACAATGGACATAACGGTAGGTGACGCGGTGGTGAGGACGCGTCCGGCGGCTAAGTATCTGGGGGTGACCCTAGACAATAAGCTGACCTTCGCTCTTCACCTCCGAATCACGGCGAATAGGGCGGCGAAACGGGTAGCCGAATTAAGCAGGCTCATGGCCAACGTGCGCGGGCCACGACCTGCAACGCGCAGACTGCTCATGTTAACCACGAACTCCATTCTCCTCTACGGAGCGGAGGTCTGGGCCGATGCCATGAGCAAGGAAAAGTATAGAAAGTGCATAGCGGCGGTGCAGCGCAAGGGAGCACTTCGAATAGCAAGCGCGTACAGAACGGTTTCAAGGGCAGCAATATTCGTTATCGCCGAAGTTATCCCCGTATATCTGCTTGCGCAAGAGCGAATGCCGATATACGAGCGGAGCCACGAGTTCGGGAGGGCCCGTGCAGCGATAGAAGAACGGGAACGGACAATGACGGCCTGGCAGGACGAATGGCTGGGTGAGAGGCAACGACCACAACCACGTGGACAGCAACAGGCACGATGGACCTACGAACTAATACCGGAACTGGCTCCGTGGCTGGGCAGGCAATTCGGGGAGGTGAGTTTTTACCTCACCCAGTTCTTGTCTGGGCACGGATACTTCAGACAATACTTACACAGAATGGGGAAGGTTAGAACGCCGGCGTGTACTTACTGCGGGCACAACAAAGACGACGCGGAACACACGTTTTTCGTGTGCCCGCACTGGACCGAAGAACGACGAAGACTGGAGACCATTACGGGGCCGACAGCGCCCGCCAAGATTGTTGCAACGATGTTGGAGAGCAAAGCCAAGTGGGACGCGGTAGCATTGTATATCGAAAAGGTCCTCCGCGCGAAACGGGAAGACGGATGCTTGGCCGACGGGCCAGGCTGACGAAAAGACAAGACAAACGAAACTTAGCAGAACTGACTGAGGACGAAAGAAGAAAAAGACAGGCGGCCCCCACTCGAAGTAATGCTAAAGCGGTACCCGGTGGGGGGCGTTCGCGGCACACTCGTTTTTAGTGGGTAGGACGGCGGCGAGCCCGCCTCGGCTGTAATCCGGCATTGAGCACGGACATCAGTTGAGGATGGACAGCGCGCCAGTGGAGTCCCACACTACCACCCCAGACTGCAGGAACTCAGGGGATGGTGTCCATGATGGTTTTTGCGAGTTAAAAAGAAAATTAATAATGATAATAATAATATTAATCATAATAGTATTAATAATAATAATAATATTAATCATAATAGTATTAATAATAATAATAATATTAATCATAATAGTATTAATAATAATAATAATATTAATCATAATAGTATTAATAATAATAATAATATTAATCATAATAGTATTAATAATAATAATAATATTAATCATAATAGTATTAATAATAATAATAATATTAATCATAATAGTATTAATAATAATAATAATATTAATCATAATAGTATTAATAATAATAATAATATTAATCATAATAGTATTAATAATAATAATAATAATAAATTATAACCATAGACCCAGAACTCGTAAACCCAGAACACATCAATCCAGAATCCACCTACATAAAAATGTAAAACCGAATATTAATATACGTAAATATTTTGAAAACAGCATAATTTGCAGCAATGTGGCTGAAGAAATCTTAACCATGGAAATATTTATGTTTTTCATCTAATACTATTATTTTTATAATGTATTTGTGTTAAATGTTTTTATTTTTGATGTTTAAAAAGTTATTAAATTTAATATGTCCGTCATGACGTTTATATTCTCGAAATTACGTTATTCGGTAAGTTTTAAGTACACGTTTAAGCTAGAATTTTGGAGCAAGGTTTGGTTTTGTAGCCCTTAATCCCTTGAGTACCAAAGCGCAGAATCTTTGCCATGGTAGATTTTTTAGTACTTTACTACGCTGGTAATTTCAAATGAATAGACTTTTGGTCAAATTTCTTTTTTACTGAAGCCATAGAACTCACACAAACACATCGTACTTCCCGTATAATTTTTTAGCTAGGAGCTTGTAATTTCTATATAATCAGGATTTAACACAAGATGCTATTATGATTTTTTTAGACACTGACTGGGTGAATAGACGCGAGTTCTGTGGACTTAGAGAAAAAGGATAATTTTGCTATTTCGGGACAGTATTCTAGTTTCTAAGCTGCTAATCCATGTATTCAGATACAATACAAATCAAAATACGTAATGAACCTAATAATATATTTTTATGAAAGTATAAGAAAATTAAGTAAATAATTAGTAAACATAAATAAGTAACTGAAAATAAATTTTTTTCAATTATAGACTCAATAAATTCCAAATATTTTTTCCATTTGAAGATACAACTATTCGTGAAACAATGTGTTCATCTTTTGGAGATCATACTTTATAAGGTATGATCTAAATATCGAACTCTTGTTTACATTCTTCCCGTCTTATCACGCTGGACTCGAGATACATCGAGTAGCTATAACTAAGACTCGGGGAGACGGGTTAATGCAAGAGCATCGCTGCAGATAGCTAGACAGAGCTGATCCAGCATTCAAATGTGACACTGAGCTGTTTTCCGCGCCTTTACAAAATCGTTGGTTTGTGCTCGCGGTTCGGCTCGCAGTCTTACGCTTTTTGGCTCGCGCGCTTGTTCTTTATACAAAGTACACTCGCGGAGACGAACACTAGCGGAGATGGATACACCAAATATATATTGACTATACCAAGTGACTTTAGTTTTACAAAAAGTGTGTAGCGATCTCTTTCTGCACTGATCCATCCAAATTTCCATTAAACACCGGTAACTGTCTTTACTAAAACGTAAGCTCGTTTAAAGCTTTTGTCGAGATACGTTAAAAGTTAAAGCAACAACTGTTTATAATAATATTTTTAGCCAAACCAAAGTTTTAATAACTTATTAGTACATTACAGATTAGACAAATAACAGCTTGAAGCTAAGAAATGAAATTTAAAATAGATTTTGTAGTTGGAAACTTAGTGACTATTAAAAAAAGGTTCATTGTTTGTTTCATGTATTAATTGTTTCATCTTTCAGGTTTGCACAAATTATTTTTTTATGTTATAACACACATATATATATATATATATATATATATATATATATATATATATATATATATATATATATATATATATATATATATAAAATTATCAAATTTTGTAAAGCAAAAATACTATCATATTCTGCATTGATTTCTCTTTCCAAACCACACGGACTAAAGTACTATATTTTTTATGGTTCTCGAGATAAAATACATACATTTTGATGAAAATAAAAAAAATGCTAATAGTAAAGTTTTTCAGTTTGTCATAAATCTTGAATCAATAGAGTTAGGGGTTTGAAGCATTTTTTACATATTTTGTGCATGTAATACATCATTCTCTTAAAGTTTCAGTGCTTTCAAACTTTTCACTTGCTCACTTGACGTGGATATATATATATATATATATATATATATATTACATACACAAAATATATAAAAAATGCTTCAAACCCCTAACTCTATTGATTCAAGATTTATGACAAACTGAAAAACTTTACTATTAGCATTTTTTTATTTTCATCAAAATGTATGTATTTTATCTCGAGAACCATAAAAAATATAGTACTTTAGTCCGTGTGGTTTGGAAAGAGAAATCAATGCAGAATATGATAGTATTTTTGCTTTACAAAATTTGATAATTTTGATTGGTCCAAGTTTCTGCTCAAGCACCGATGAAATTTTAAGCTAAGCGCCACAAGCAAATGTGATAAAAAAAATGTATTATATTTTTAGATGTATACTTTAAGATGAATGAAGATTCAGAATTGTACTGTAACTCACATGGAGAGTGCACGAAGTGCGGGTCGCGAATTTTTATAAAAATGAACCCCAGCACCCGCCGTTTTGCTTAACGAGCCCCTGTTATCGAAATATTGCCACTTATGCCCCAAATACCCGTATTTTAGTGAAAAAATGGTACCTCTACTTCAGATCATAATTCCACAAATTTTTACTCAGAAAAGATAACCCAAAAGTACGTAAAAGTATAACGAAATAGATTTAATTTCCGCTTTATTCAATATAAAAATATCAATTTCTTGCAAAGTTATTAATAGTCTAAGGAACTGATAAAAATACATGCAAAATTGAAGATTTTAATTTTATTAAATCGCTGATTTCCCATGCATTTCTTATTATTCTTTTTGATAGTCAATAATTTTGCAAGAGGTTAATATCTTTATACGAAACAAAGCGGAAATTAAAGCTCTTCTATTTTTATAAAACCAACAAGTTCATATGAAGTAACAAGCATAATTAATAATTTGAAATTAAAAAATGGCGGTACAGACAAAATTAATGCTAAATCTCTTAAGATAATCTGTAACTATGTTACTGAACCTCTAACGCATTGATTTAATTCATGTATTGAAAAAGCTATCTGGATGGATGCAGTAACAAAGCTGAAATTATACCTATAAAAAAACTGGTGAGAGACATAATGCCTCTAACTATAGACATATTTCATTAATATCTAATATAGTAAATATTTGAAACGATTTTACACACCAGAATTTTTGATTTTGTTAAAAAAAAATAACATAATATCTGAACATTAATTTGATTTTATGAAAAAATAGGTACATGCTTTAAATTACTTAACAAAAATTTTATACATTAATTTAGATCACAGTAAATCAACAATTGTAACATTTTTGGATTTGGCGAAAGCTTTCGATACTGTCGACCATCAAATATTACTAGATAATCTTTATAGTATTGGAATTCGGGGACAGGCGTTGGATTTAATAACATATATAAAATAGTTAAAATAAACGACAATGAAAGTGATAACATACTGATTAAAACAGGTGTTCCTCAAGGTACCATCCTAGGGCCACTACTTTTTATACTCTACATTAATGATTAATGATATCTTGAAAGAAATCCCCATACAAGCAATAATGTCTTATGTAGATGACACTGCTTATAGCTACTGGTGATAGTAAAATCGATAATGAAATTGATGTAAAAATCATGGATAAAAAATGAAACAGAGTTGAAAGCTGCAAGTCTTTAGGAGTCATGTTTGACTATAATGTGAAGTGGGATAGGCATATATAATACAGCATTAAAAGAACGAAATATCTAGTCTATATTTGCTATAAAAATTCCAAATCAATGCCACTAATAACATTGAGATTGATATAGTATGCTCTTTTTTGCATAGTATAATAAATTATAAAATTCTAGCTTAGGTTGTACAAAAATAATTTAAGTTTATTGCAAAACCTTCAGAATTTTTTTTTTAAAAATAGGGAATAAAAATAATTTTGTAATACAAGTTAACCCAATGAATCTGAAACAACTGTTTACTTTTGAAGCTCTAAGACATCATTACTCTAATCTCAGAAATACATACCTCGATTCAAGCAGTATCACTAGGCAAAAAACCTAGCCATACCGAGTAAAAAAAAAGAGGTAGTAATAAATATAGTTACATGAAAGCTATTCTAACTCTTAATAGTCTATCAAATGATCTAAAAACATTAGATATTGATAGTCTCTAAAAATATAAAGCCGAATAATTGGATAAAATCTAATATTTAAAATATAATTGATATAGTTGTTACTTTGTCGCAAATGATATATTTTGCTATTTTTTCTACTTTTTCAAATGTACCTTAATTCATGAGAAAATTATTATATATAATGATAAATAATTTCTTCGTAAAAATATCCCTTGAACATCACCCCATTTGCATGAGACTCCCTCCTTCAGATGAAGATTCAAACATTGCACAAGCCCTGGTGTTGTTAGGTTAACGGAAATTTCACGCGTTTGTCATACAAGTTCAAGAAAAGATCTAAATCAGGACAGCGAAGTACATTGTACGCATTCTACGATGATAGATTCAGGTAAAATACACTTTCATATCTTAGGACGTATGATTGGCGACCGTAGGATAACCACCAAGCACCCGCGTATATTTTCGAAATTAAACAAATAAGAAAAGGTTCAGCCATACAAATTAGTTCGAACTATAGGCAGAAGTCCATAATTAATCAGGGCGTCAGGCACTGATTTTAAGTTATAGATTTAACTCAAAAATGTGCTCCTCAGCAGTACCACTGAGGCAGATAAAATTTAATTTATTAAACTAAGAAATAAACGAAAATAATAGTACTTGATTAGGCAGATGGCGAATCATGGGGTCAAACAGCAGGAGCTATTTATTTAAAATTGAACTACAAACAGTTACAAGCATATGTTCGCATATACTCGTAATATGATGGGAATTAAAGAAATAAAACGAGACCAATTTTATTAAAATTTTGAGCTCTTTAATGATACCTAATGAACTCTTTCATATCATTACAAAAAGCGGGTACCTTTAAAAAGGAAATTTTCTGCTTTCTTAGTGAGATATGATGAGCTCTGTCACTCTTAAAATTATCCTATTTAATCCCTATTATTCATAATACTTAAGGATAAATTATTAACTAAATATAAGTAAAAGGAAAACGATTTTAGAAAAACTAATCGGTATATGAAAATATAAAATTAATGCCTCAAAGGCACACTGCGCAAAGATAACCAATTATTATGACAAAATAAATTATACGCAAAATATAGAATAATTAATCAACAATTAAAAGGTGCCTTAGGCACCTATCTACTTTAAAGCTGAGCTATGTTAAATAATAGAGCTCGCACTCTACCTCATTTCCGTTTATGATAAACACGAGGTCGCTGTCAGATCTAACTAATTCGAATGTTTAAATTGACTTTTAGAATTTTTACAAGACGAGGGAAAAAGAAATGTGCTGGCGCAAGTTCCTACCATCACAATGTAGGCAATCCTTGACAAACTTACAGGTAATGCCGATTCCAGTAAATTCTTACGGACTTCAGTCACAAAATTAAGTTAAAAGTAATAATCAGGTAGAAGCAGAACTTAAGTAGAAATTAAAAACGGATTTGAGAATCGCGGTGCGGAAGGAACGATGGATGGTACGTGTGCCCCAGGCACATGTCTAGATGTCGTCAGCTTGGCAGCCAGAAAAGAAATCAGCAGCCGAACTCCGTCGGCTTAACTCCACAGCTCGAATTCGCAATGCGAAGGCCGTTTATGGTCCGGGGCCTCGCTGTGCGGTCGTCGTAGAAGAGTGCTACTTGTGCGCAGGGCATCTCTCATCTCCTTCTCTCCTACTACTGCTTACAAGCCACTGAAATGTACATGGACTAGCAGTTTCGTAAAGCAATGATTGCGCGAGGGAATTTGAAATGAATGAATTTCGTTAACGAAATTGGAGCTTTAGATCTGTAAGCGTCACTTCTAATGTTTCTCTTTCATTTATAAAAGACACAAAAAAGGCTTCAGAGCAATTAAGTTTAATGAGAGAATTTGATAAGTCAGAGAGACAGAGAGAGAAAGCAACTTAACTCAGCCCTGTCCAGGCAATTCTTTGTGGAGACGACGACCAGTAGCGTAGGCAGGCCCATGGAATGAAAAGTGCTTGGAGAGTGTGCACCTGTGGCGTCGGAGCGAGTTGTAGATGTTGTGGCGTATGGTGGCTGAAAATACAGCAAGACTTGCCTCGACAGGATACGCTCGCAGTTATCTTGCCGGAATTGAAATAATTTACAAATCAATAAATAACGGTTCGATGTTCTAATATCCATTTGAAATTGGCCTAATTCGTATCGATGCGCGTGAGTAACAAGCGACGAAAAATCGTTTCGACTTCTCAAATTCATAATATTATAAAACCTGAAAGAAGAATTTTGAGCAGTCTTGAGAAAAGTCCTTCTAAAATTATTTTTGTTATAGAAAGGTTAGTTTTTGCATTTGTACACAAAGCTTCATCCACGGGGCCGAGGATACCACTGCCCACAAAGACACAAAGTGAGAGAGTAAGAGAGAGTAAGAGAGATAGATAGATAGATAGACAGATATACTTTTTATTCATCAAAAGACAAAATCTTACAATTTCATGTACATGTAGTTATAATTATAATTAAAAATATCAGTCGATTTAATATAATTGTTATCTTAACTTTCACTTATTGCATATTTCTTATTAAAATAATAATTCACTTTATCAGTTCGTCAGTTTATAAAATTTAATTGTAATGAACTAGTCACAGTCAGATATTACAGAAAACGCTTCGTCAAAAAATAATACATAGAATAAAAAATAAATACAATAGAGATAACATATAAATATAAAAGAATACATACACATACTTTGCTAAATCTTTGCGTATACTATCACGTCTAAATTTAAAACACACTCATTCATAACACTTTAACAATCACGCTAATAAATACATTCACACCTAACTAACACTAAACATATTTAATAAATAAATAAATAAATTAATAAATAAATACGTCGAATAAATAAATAAACCAGATAAATAATTAAATTAAATAAATAAATAAATAAATTTAAATAAATAAATAAATAAATTAATTAAATAAATAAATAATTCAAAATAAATAAAAAGCTTAAATAAATGTTCGACTCACCTCTGTACATACTCTTCACCATGTAATTGCTTAAATTTACAAAAAGATGGCAGGCACCTCACACTGCTCGGGAGCGAATTCCAGAGGTGCGCACCTTGAACTCTGAATGAGAAAAGACCCTTATCGGTGAGCGACCCCGGAACCGAGAGCTCTTTCATACCACCCCTACTTGAAGTCCTGGCCTGGTTTTTTTCAAAGAGGGCAGTAAGATACGGTGGCTGCCGCATGACAACCGCTTTGTAAAGCAGCAGCCCCATAAAATACTCCCTCCTCACCTTCAGATCCAACCAGTCCAGTTTTTTCCTGTAGGCGGTGATATGCTCATCCCGCCTAACACCACATATGTATCTCACACATGCATTCTGTAGACGTTGTAGTCGTGTCTGGAGCTCCCCTGACACATCAAGAAGAACCACTGAGCAATAGTCTAAGTAAGGTAGTACCACTGCACATGCCAGCTGCTTCCTCAGTATCTCTGTGGTGCTTGAACGGAAAAGTTTTAAGCTATACAGAGCTCTATTTACTTTTCTACTGACCGCATTCAGTTGCGGCTTCCATGTCAACCCTCCGTCCATCACCACGCCGAGGTTGATGACTGTATCGACAAAGGGAACGTATACGCCGGTCTGTATCTCAATGCCTTGCAAGTGAAGGTTCTGAACCTGTTTGATGTTGTGATCAGATCCAAAAATGATCGCCTTTGTCTTGCCGACATTGAGGCGCAGGCCAGCTGACGTTGCCCAGTTCGACACTGCTTGTGCTACAGCCGACATGCGACCCATACCATCACGAAGACCCTTCAGGGTCACTTGTGTGTAGGTTTGCAAGTCGTCAGCGTAAAGCATGTGTTCGACACCATCTAAGTCGAGTGCGTCTTGTAAGTCGTTTATGTACAGGCTGAAAAGCAGGGGTCCCAGGACTGAGCCCTGTGGAACGCCAAGATTGGTGGTTAGCCAACCTGAATCCCCGTTTGTCATTGTGACGACTTTCTGTCGTCTCCCCATAATATATGACTTAAGCCACAGGAGAACACTCCTGGAGAATCCCATGCGCATCAGCTTACGCAGCAGTTTAGTGTGTGAGATGGTTTCGAATGCTTTGCTAAAATTAAACATTAACAAAATAGTCAATAGTTTTTTGTTGTTGTTAATGCCTGATCGTATGTCCTCCGTCAGTTTCAGTAGTGCTGTCTGTGTACTGTGATTCTGTCGAAAACCAGTCTGCATCGGGTCCAAAGTATTATTTTCTCTTAAGAAGTCAGTTATTTGGTCGTGTACGATTTGTTCAAGGACCTTAGAAAGGAAACTCAGTAGGGCAATTGGTCGGAAATCTGACACCGTAGATGGGACAGGCTTCTACTTCAAAGGCACCAACTGAGCTCCCTTCCAAGTTCCCGGAAAAATGCCACTGGACAGAGAGAAGTTAAAGATCTTAACAATATGATCTCCCACAAACGGAAGAGCCTTAGCCACCATACTTTGGGGAATGCCGTCTTCCCCTCTGGCTTGTTATGAGAAGTGGGCAACAGCCAGAACCACGTCCGAGAAGCTGACTTCTCGGAAAACCAAACCGTCATCACTGGCAGTGGTCAGGACGTTGTCAAGTTCTTCATCACCCTCATTTTGGGAGATCGACACCCCTGCAAAGTGGGCATTGAGCTCTTCCGGTGAGAAACCATGAAGCTCCTCTCTTGTCTTTGGTAGAAGGCCCAGAGCCTTGAGCTCTTTCCAGATATCTTTCTTATTAGTCAAAGTATGTACTGCTGATAACGTATTTAGCCTATTTACAATTGCCTCCAATCTGCCTTCAATAGAGGTGCAATGTCTAGCAAGTGCATTATCAATGTTTCTTGAAGTAGAATTCGCGTACTCCACTAGGCAGGAGACCGTTGTTCCCTTTTTTAACGCGGTGCTATCTAGCATACGGATGACGGACGCATTTATATCATTAATACTGCTGTTATTTTTGGAGAAGGAGGACTGCGAAGTATTATTAGCTCGGTCCGCACTCTTGGCCGTGACGTCACTCGGGGATTCCCCGCTGTGCTCTGCTCCTGTACTGGAAATGGGCGGGCCTAGTGACGTCACAGGAGACTGTGAGGCCAACCGGAGTAGGCTGCTGGTGGGGGCGGGGCCTAGCCCCTGCAACGGAGAGAGTGAGGAGTTGGTGGGCGCGGCCTTGCTCGCCTGATTGGTGCGAGCAGCTGTTGCAGGCCTTTTATTGGCCGGAGTGGACGCGGCTAGCTCCTTCTCTTTCCCACTCATATTGTTGCTGGCGTTCGTCGCGCGCGCGACTGCCGACTCGAACATCGACCTCTTCGAGTCGATGCATGCCTGGCACGCTACCGCTTTAGTTTGTAGCTGCAGTGCATTCCTTTGTACGCGGGTAAGCACTGCAAGAGGCTTGCACGCCGGATGGTATGTAATATCGCATATGCAGCACTTACGTAGCGAGTTGCTGCTCCTAGGAACCTCCCCGCAGATGGCGCAGTTGTCGACCATGGTGTTAGTGGCGACAAAGATGAGTCGTGGAAGGTAATGATGGTGTGTCTAGGATGCAGCAGGTGTCGCCTCGGTAGTCACGTAGTTTCAGTTCGAGTCGGCAGATGGCGCCTTGATAGTATGGCGCTGCGTGCTGTGTGTCCAGAATGAAGTGGTACCTCTGGATTATGCTTCGTGCTTGGCTCCCGCCACTCTGCCGTGTTCACCTCACTTAACCTCAAAAAACACCTGGCCGGGTGTTGTTGCTTGGATGTTGAAAGCCGTGCCGATGGACCAGTGGAAGCTGTGATTTATTATCACAGCTATAGTTAGTATGTTCCACTGTGCAGGCACCACAACAGACCGGCTCACAGACGCAGGAGGCAGCAGAGTGCGGTGTAAATGCAGGAGCCAAAACACGAGCAGGTGCACCCAGCAGACGCGCGACGGACGAGAGAGAGAGAGAGAGAGAGAGATAGATAGATAGATAGATATACTTTTTATTCGTCAGAAGACAAAATCTTACAATTTCATGTACATGTAGTTGTATTTATAATTAAAAAAAAATATCAGTCGGTTTAATATAATTGTTATCTTACTTTCACTTATTGCATATTTCTTATTAATAATAATTCACTTTATCAGTTCGTCAGTTTATAAAATCTAAATGCAATGAACACAGTCAAATATCACATAAAACGCTTCGTCAAAAAAAATAATAATACATAGAATAAAAAATAAATACAATAAAGATAACATATAAATAAGAATACATACACATACTTTGCTAAAACTTTGCGTACACTATCACGTCCGAACTTAAAACACACTCATTCATAACACTTTAACAATCACGCTAATAAATACATTCACACTTAATTAACACTAAAAATATTTAATAAATAAATAAATAAATTAATAAATAAATACGTCGAATACATAAATAAACAAGATAAATAATTAAATTAAATAAATAAATAAATAAATTTAAATAAATAAATAAGTTAAATAAATAAATAAGTAAGTTTTAATAAATAAATAAATTAAATAAATAAGTTTTAATGAATAAATAAGTTAAATAAATAAATAATTTAAATAAATAAAAAGCCTAAATAAATATTCGACTCATTTTTCATCTCTGGACATACTCCTCACCATGTAATTGCTTAAGGTGCCTGCTAAACGCCGTTTTAAATTTACAAAAAGATGGCAGGCACCTCACACTGCTCGGGAGCGAATTCCAGAGGTGCGCACCTTGAACTCTGAATGAAAAAAGGCCCTTATCGGAGAGAGAGAGGGAGAGAGAGAGAGAGGGAGAGAGAGAGAGAGAGAGAGAGAGAGGACGTTGGCGCGCCACGAGGCCTCAACCGGCCCACATCCTACTATATTAGAATGCAATATTAAAATAAATAACATGATTATTTATGTAGAATTTAACATATATAATCGTATCTCTCGATTTTTATAGCATTCAATTGTTACAGACCATTTTTTAATTTTACTATTGGAAAAAAAACGAAATCATTAAAAGGGTAGCTACATTTTCCTAGATTATTATCTTTTTAAAGCATATTTAAGGATATTTCACGAATTTTTATTAAGTTTTTTAAAGTTTTGTGAACTAAAAAATAAACACTATAAAAAAGTTAATTGAAACACAAATGTGCAAATAATAGAATTCGGCAAGGTAAATTCCTATACAAATTTTTTAAGACTTTTAGAAAGAAAACTGTAGTAGGATCTTCGAAATGTCATTAGTAAGTTCTGGCGAAAGTTTTAATCAATTCCATTGATATTTTCCAGAGAAAAATGGGTTTAAATTTTTACAAAATTTCTTTTATATCTGCAGAGCTCTCGTGCTTATGACCTACCTAATTATAAGGCCCTGTCAGGAAGCTTGACCAGTAATTTGTCCGGGATATAATGCAAAGATATGTCGCAGTCCCAGAGCAAAACTATGACAACTCAAAAAGTGTAATTTTTGTTTTTTTATTAAAATAACTAATATTTCGAGTAAATTGCCTCATATCTAGAGATTTAGGGCTCATTAGAATGAATTACGGGTACTATGATTCATTTTTGGATACCAGAAAACACTTCCCAAAGTCTCACAGAATTACGTTTCATATTTACTGCCTTACGGCGGAAAGAGAAAATAGGGCTTCACGCTTATTATTCTGTTTTAGTGGTATACGCGCTCATTTCATACACGAGGAAAGAGTCTAATTTTTTATTAAAAGAACCTTTGTTTATATATATTCTAAACCTTCAACGATCATTATGGCCGCAAAAAACAAAAGGAATTGTATTAATTAAGTTTAAAGCATCTTTAATTATGGAAATTTCGACATATAATGCTGTTGCCCCACGCTGACACGCAATTTTTGAAAATTTTGGCTTATTCCCCTGCTAATGCACTTCAAGCTCATGAAATACAAATAGCGGCTTGAAAAGATAACCTTACTTGCAAACATAAATACACTTTGTGACGGGTAATAGCACCTCGTCACATACTCTCTCTCTCTCGGAGGGTTAACATGGAAGCCGCAACTGAATGCGGTCAGTAGAAAGGTAAATAGGGCTCTGTATAGCTTAAAACTTTTCCGTTCAAGCACCACAGAGATACTGAGGAAGCAGCTGGCATGTGCACTGGTACTACCTCACTTAGATTATTGCTCAGTGGTTCTTCTTGATGTGTCAGGGGAGCTACAGACACGACTACAACGTTTACAGAATGCATGTGTGAGATACATATGTGGTGTTAGGCGGGATGAGCATATCACCGCCTACAGGAAAAAACTGGACTGGTTAGATTTGAAGGTGAGGAGGGAGTATTTTATGGGGCTGCTGCTTTACAAAGCGGTTGTCATGCGGCAGCCACCGTATCTTACTGCCCTCTTTGAAAAAAACCAGGCCAGGACTTCAAGTAGGGATGGTATGAAAGAGCTCTCGGTTCCGGGGTCGCGCACCGATAAGGGCCTTTTTTCATTCAGAGTTCAAGGTGCGCACCTCTGGAATTCGCTCCCGAGCAGTGTGAGGTGCCTGCCATCTTTTTGTAAATTTAAAACGGCATTAAACAGGCACCTTAAGCAATTACATGGTGAGGAGTACGTTCAGAATAAAAGATGAGTCGAGTATTTATTTAGGCTATTTATTTATTTAAATTATTTATTTATTTAATTTATTTATTTATTAAACTTATTTATTTAATTTATTTATTTATTAAAACTTATTTATTTAATTTATTTATTTATTAAAACTTATTTATTTATTTATTTAACTTATTTATTTATTTAAATTTATTTATTTATTTATTTAATTTAATTATTTATCTTGTCTATTTATGTATTCGACGTATTTATTTATTAATTTATTTATTTATTTATTAAATATTTTTAGTGTTAATTAAGTGTGAATGTATTTATTAGCGTGATTGTTAAAGTGTTATGAATGAGTGTGTTTTAAGTTTGGACGTGATAGTGTACGCAAAGAGTTAGCAAAGTATATGTATGTATTCTTATTTATATGTTATCTTTATTGTATTTATTTTTATTCTATGTATTATTATTTTTTTTGACGAAGCGTTTTATGTGATATTTGACTGTGTTCATTGCATTTAGATTTTATAAACTGACGAACTGATAAAGTGAATTATTATTTTAACAAGAAATATGCAATAAGAGAAAGTAAGATAACAATTATATTAAACCGACTGTTATTTTTTAATTATAAATACAACTACATGTACATGAAATTGTAAGATTTTGTCTTCTGATGAATAAAAAGTATATCTATCTATCTATCTATCTCTCTCTCTTTCTCTCTCTCTCTCTCTCTCTTTCTCTCTCTCTCTCTCTCTCACATATAATACATGTATTATTTATATCAGCTGTTAAGTACGGGCATCATCAGTGGCGACAAGGGAACGAGAAGATGCCGAGGGAAGGTTTGAGAGAAAGAGAGAGAGTATAGGTAGACCGAAGGGAGGGGACGCGCAGCGTGAAGCCGCAATTATTGGGCAGAGACACTTTAGCTAGCTAGCCGAGCGGACAGCGATAGAGCGAGTGCGTATAGGACTTGCCGGTATTTTGGAGGCAGCGCGGAGATCGCGACGGTTGAGGAGCGGCAACGACTACTGGGAGCTTCGCCGAGGACAAAGGGGTCCCGAGTGATCAGTTGACGTGCGAGCGTGCTGGAGCCGCCGATTCAGGGTAAGAGCCCCTTCGACATTGATCCTCTCTCTGTCTCTTTCTCTCTCTTCCGCGCGGTATCTTTTCGTCCCCATATACATGCCTCCAAGCGTACACATACTGTGTGTATGTACACCCTTTCTGTTTCTTATTAAATAAACATATATTTTATATTGAACACGTTGAGCCGTCCTTGACTTCGTCACTTTCCCCCACGTTATCCTCGTGTTCTAACTAATAATATACCGCAGGTTTACTGATTAAGACCCCGTTATATAATTGGCACCCAACGGAAAATCTCACAGAATCGTGGTGATTAGCGCATAAATAGCGGTAAAGTGCATAGTGCGGATCGTGCGTAATAATGTCGCGAGCGTGAAACAACAGAAAATACCTTCCACGGCAATAGAATCGGCCTAGTCCGACACACGCGCAGGCTTTGTTGACGTTCGGCGCGCGAGACAATTCGCACGAAATGTAAACTAGCCTTTGCTGGCTCTGCAAAATTATGAGTACGAGTCAGACTGGAGCGAAATAATATTTCGGCTTCATTGTACGCGACCGCTTGAATTATTTGTCCGGTAATTTACATAGGAGCAAATAAAATTTTCTTTTCCGCCAGATAGCATTTGTATAGGTACGAAAGGTGTAAGAATAAGAAATTTTATAAAAAGTGTCTCTCGCAAGTGGACAAATTTGTTGTTAAAGTGATTTAATTTTATAATAAATACTTAATTAAAGTCTAGTGATTTAAATTTTCTTTAGTCAACGGCAAATAATAAACAATTTTTTTGTCATTAATTGTTTACGCTAAAATATAAAATTATGTTATAAAAGTAAAGTGCTAATATTGATAAAATCATTGAGCGTATAAGTAGATAAGACTTTATTTCGTATACTTAAAGCGAATTAGCATAAGTAATATCAACAGCTTGTTTCGTGATTAATAATTTTATTTTCATTTTTAGGATTAAATTAAATAGGATTTTTGAATTATTTTTTTTTATATAGCGATTTACGCGAGTTAATTCATTCAAATTGATATCAGATAAAAACAGTATTCCTTCAGAGTTAATGCTTGTATATTTGATTAGTATTTTATGAGTAATAGTTACTAAATGATAGTTACTGGATAAGCGATTTACGCAATCTAGTATTGATAAAATACACTGAAAGAAGCATATTATTTTTTGTTTTTGTGTGATGAACACTAGTTTTTCTCAGGTACGTCAAGCTACTTGATAAAAATAAATAAACTTTATTTTAGTATTCAAAGTTTGAATTAATAACTTGTACTAAATTTTTTTTTTGGTTCTATGAGAAGTAAAAATATAATTATAATACAAAAAAATGGTGAATTAATAGGACATGTCCTTTGATAAAACGATAGGAACCAACATCCAAGCGTGGATTCTACGTTTAGACGGACAAGAGTTGTATATGTTTTTAAATAGGCTCGAATTGAAAAGCGATGGCATGCAATTTGCAAAAAGCGATAGAATATATAGACACTTGCGGGGCGACTACACAGCGACAGATTTCATTGATAGTCTAGACAACTTAAGCGATGAAGAGCAGAAAACTCTTCCACAAGAGAAGCTCGACGAGGTATTGAGCGACGCAAAATTCAGCGACAGAACGCAGACCGAAATATTAGGAAGGCAGCAATATTTAGCAAGCCACCGAACAGGAACGGGGCTATCAAGCGACTTCGCTCCAGCGGCATTCAGCTCAACTCAGATGAGTTCAACAAATATGTCCTTAACTGAATGCCAAGGAAATGGACTCGGGAACTTGGGAGTACACCATAATGCGGGAACAGGAGCAGCGGCGGCCGTGGCAGTGGTTACGACAACACCGATTCACACGCCACTAGTTGACGTAACCACATCACCAACGTATAAACCGCTTATACTAGCGCTCATCCCACCACCACCGCCACCATCAATGCCACTATCATTCTGGGGAACCCAGCCAACTAGTACTACGGTACCGCCGTGTACACTGGCAGTCACGAGTACTAAAACTACAAATACAACTGCTACATCAACTGGCTTAGGGGGAACGGGTTAAACAAGTATCCCGACTACAATATATTCGACGTGTACAAGACAATCCGTGAATATGATTGAAAACCTAAATATTGTAATGATGACATTATCGAATGGCACGTGATACCCCGTTCGAAGAGCTGTAGCACTCGAAATGGTAAGCACACAGGCAATGGTACAAGCATACAGTACTGAAGTAATAGAACTGCAAGAGAATGTTGCTGAACTAGCTACGAGCACAAGGCTGCGTTTTGAGATAATGACAAACAGCGAATCGGCCAATATGCATCAGTGGCTAGGAGCAAAGCCTAAAAGCAACAGAGGTGTCGCTTTTCAAGACACACTCTACCTACGATATGAGGATGATTACCAGCTAAATTAGAATACAAGGGCACAAGAGGAAGAAGCTGCAAGAGTGGATGGTTCGCGACTTAATGCAAATACCCCAAGTTTTATATCACTCCTTCAACAAACAAGAAAGAGTGAAACAGCGATAGCTCGTCAGCGTGATCAGACATTCTCAACCCGGCCAGAGTCTAAGGGGAGGGGAGTGCCTCAGTACTCTGAGACAACGGTTCGATTCTGGAACATCAAGTTTTCTGGGGTAAAAGACGGTCGAAGTATACAAGAATTTTTGTTATGCGTCAACGAGGGTCGCACACCAGCCCGCATAGAGGACGAGGACCTTTGAATGCCATAGAGTTGATGGAGCAGTACTCCAATGGTGTCGTCAATCAAGGAAGAATTGGCACACATGGCATGACTTTTGCGAGGCAGCACGACACTGTTACGGCGCGGATAGCTGTTATCAACAGCAGTTGCTGACAGAAGCGACGGTGCGCACCCAATAATTTGCAGAACCAGTCACAGACTATATATTTTCTCTGCTCTCATACATTGTCAAATTCGAAGTGCCTTTGAACGAGGAAGGAAAACTGCAACTCGGTTGGCGCGGCAGGCAGAAGCTGTCATGGAGGTGCAGTGTAACTAGAAATAGCAACCTCTAGCTGATAAGTGCTTGCTGCCAGAATTGGCGTATAAAGGGCCACGCGCACCTACAAAATATTATAAAATGAGTCTAGCTGCAATTGCTGAAAGTCCGACCCCATATTTGTCTCAGAAAGTGAACGAGCTAGTAGAGGAGAAATTGAGTGCGAAGAGCAACGCTCCAAGTCTGGCAGCGATATTGCAGGGTTCGTCTCAAGACATTTGAGCTGTGATTGAGAAGTTGTTTGAGGAAAAGCTAAAGCAGCTGACTCAGACTAGCCCTATGAAACCTCCACCGCCAGCTGCAGAAGAAGCAGCGGCGCAAAAATCGGCTCCCACAATATATAAGGGGTCGTATTATAAAAGGGGCGGTAGTTCGAAAAAAAGAAAGTCCACACGCCAACCGGCCAGCGACAAGAATAAAGGAAAGACACCTATAGCTGGCCAGGATACACTACAGGGACGTATCCTGAGTGTGCGGGAAAAGAGCAGGGGGGTGTGTAAATCAGGTCCATACCACTCCTGCAGCCAACTTATGGACCTCACCGACTCACCCTAATGAGATATAAGTATAGTACCAGGCGTGCATATGGCTAACGGACAGATCTCACCTGTGATCGGATATGTCGATTTACCAATAGATATAGGTGAAGTATGACGCCACCTAGAGGTCATTATCCTACCCGAGCTCCCAGAAGGATGTCTTCTCGGAGTAGATTTTAAGCAAGCATTCAACGTATATATCCTACCTCGCGAAAATAAATTAAAGGTAAAACTGATTGACGAACATATTCCTCTCGAGGTAGCGGCAGTAGGAGTGGATGAGCGAATTCCCGTTTCCTCGGTTAGACTGGCCGACGTTACAGAGGTGCAACGCTTCCAATTAAATGAGATGTTGGATCGAGTATCACCAAAGGGCAAAGTGTCTTTAGGTCGCACTAATCTTATCAAACATAAGATTGTGTTAGTTCTGCACGACCTATTAGGCAAAGGAGTAATCCAGTCTCAAAGAAACTTGAAGAAGAAATGCATACACAGGTGCATTAAATGATGAAAGTAGTCATTCATAGATCCCATAGCGAATGGTCGAGTACAGTGGTAATGGTTCGTAAATCAAGCGGCTCTTATCGCTTTTGCGTCGAATACAGGAAGTTGAACCGCGTGACTAAAGTACCTGCCTATGCGGTTCCTTACATGGATTCTATCCTGCGAAAGCTACAGAAAGCACGGTATATTTCCAGCATTGACCTAAGCAATACATATCCTCATATGTAGTTAGATGAAGAAGCACGACACTTGACTGCATTTACAGTTCCAGAACTCGGCATTTTCAAATTCTGTTCTCTCCCGTATGGCGTATCGGGCGGGCCCGCAACGTTCCAGGAATTGAACGATAAAATTATCGACCCTGAGCTTCAGCCACACGCCAATTCATATATGTATGATATAATTATAACAACAGAGATTTTTAAAGAACACTTGATATGGCTTGAGTATGTTCTCTGCAGAATTATAGATACGGGTCTCACCATTAATTTTGATAAAAGTGAATTTTGACGAAGTGAAGTTAGATTTTTGGGGGTTCTCGTAAATCTAGATGGATTCCGGCCGGATCCAGAAACGATCGCCCCAGTACTGAAGTTTCCTGCTCTGATAAATCTAAAACAACTTCGACGATTCCTAGGATGGCATCGCGGTATCGGAAATTTTCGAAAGATTTCGCCACGATTGCAGACCCGCTTACCCATCCAACTAAATTAAATGTCAAGTATGTATGTAGTAATGAGCAACAGATGGCGTTTGAACAGATAAAAGCGCTGATTGCATCTGCACCAGTATTGCGTAGTCCCTCTTTTGATCATCAGTTCGTCATACAGACTTATGCTAGCTCCACTGGTTTGGGAGCGGTGCTCACGCAAATTATTGATCGTGTTGAACACGTGTTGTGCTTTGCTAGTCGCGCGTTGCCTGGCAGCTGAAAGGAACTACTCACCAACCGAACTAGAGTGTCTCGCAGTGCTGTGGGCCATAAGAAAATTCCAATCTTATGTGGAAGGTTACCACTTCAAGGTTATTACAGACCATATCAGTCTGAAATGGTTACAAGGAATTCAGAATCCCACAGGACGCTTGACACGGTGGGCTCTCGAAATGCTTGCCTATGACTTCGAGGTTGAGTATAGGAAAGACATTGAAAACTGGGTGGCAGGCGCATTATCTCGCATGTGCGAGGATTAGTCGGAGGTACCAGTTTCGTCAGTTGCCCAGACAAGGATACTAGTGATGCGTGGTATCTGGCGATGAAAGCAAAATGTCGCACCAATCCCACAGAGCATCCATATTGGAAAATAGTTGGCAACAGACTGTATTACTATCGATCAGATCCTTCGATCCAAGACCTTTTAGAGGACTAGGATGCTTGGAACCTAGTCCTACCAAAAGAAAAGCGGATGCAAGTCCTACATGAAGGGCATGATGAGCCGACAGCTGGACATTTGGGACGTGCAAAAACATATGAGCGTATCGCATTGCTATATTATTGGCCGTCAATCTATAAGGACATAGCAAATTACGTGCGTCGCTGCGCAGTAATGACTGACAAAAATGGAAACAAGGTGGAACAAATATTCATAAAGGATTTGAAACCGTACTTCGACACCATGCCTTTCGACTCCGAAGATGAGGCTGTAAAAGATACTTTGAAGAACACAGCGAGATACCGAACAACCTTGAGCTTCTGCCAGACGAATCGCGTGCGAGCGATGCGCCCCTAGTAGTAGGGAAAAAGTGTGGTAGGCCGCGTCAAACAAATGTAGTTGTCCAGCGTAAAGCAAAAATTGTTAGTAATAGAGTAGGAACGCACCCGACTACAGTAGGAGAGATAAGCGTTGATCGCAGCATCTGGGGGAGAGGTGTGTGATGGGTAATGGTACCTCGTCACATACTCTCTCTCTCTCTCTCTCTCTCTCACACATATAAAACACGTATTAATTATACATCTTTTACAGACATCATCAGTGGCGATAAGGGAACGAGAAGAAGTCGAGGAATGGTGAGAGAGAAAGAGAGAGATAGTATAGATAGAAGGGAGGAGACGCGCAGCGCGGAGTCGCAATTATTGGGGAGAGACGTTTTGACTACCGAGCCGAGCGGATGCTTGTTACGTGAACGCGATTACTTGTCCCGGTACCTGACACTGGTGAGCGTGATCGAGCCCAGTACCGTGATTCCGATGAGATGTGCGGAGACTGCGTGCGGCGCCTACAAGTGTCGCTGAGGACGACGCTACGACTAGCTTCCTCGTAGACAAGCGCGACCCGATGCCGTGGAGTATATGTAAGTGCGAGTTCGGCTCTAGGCTCTCCTATCTTTTTCTCTCTCATCCAATCGGTATCCTCTCGCCTCGGTTCGTGCCTCCGAGAGCGCACCCAAACGCGGTGCACATGTACACCCTTTTCCTGGTTATTGAATACACATATTTTATATTACACAACTTAGCTTTTAAACCCATAAAAGTCATTGTAGCCGCAAGTGCTCGAGAAGACTTAATAACTATTTATTAAGTATCTAGCGCCCTGCGCTTAGCTGACTGAACCTACCATAGCGACTTTGCATTTTCGACTCGGGTGTACGTGAAATGCTACAGTGCAGTTAAATTAATATTTTCTTAAGAAATTATACTTCCCTAAGAAGTAAATACTCATATTTATCACGGGTAAGCGAATATGATTTTATTTTATGTATATTATATAAATATCAAAATGCTTGATTACTAAACATTTGTAATAATAGAATTACATACTCATCACATAACCTCTACATGATGCAACATTTGATTTCTTCTATGTATGTTGTGTAGTACGTGAATTGGAGTCATTTATTAATTATTCTAAACAATATAAATGAAATATGAAGGAATACATTTTTATTTGACATTTAAAATGTGAAAAAGTTATCAAGTAAAAAAACGTTTCGGTATAATTTAATTGTATATAAGTAAAGTAATCAAGAAACTAATTAAATTTTGTTTATAGATTATACTCGGAAAAAGTAATTTAAAGATGCTAACCATATTTCAAATAAGAGATATAAAACGTCGACTAAGTAATAATGAAAAAATTTCTGCTTTGGCGAAAAAGTATACTGCTTCGGCTACCACAATCAGAAGATTAAAAGATAATGAAAATATATTTCAAGCTATGTTGGCTTTATCTTATGAAACTACGAGGAAACCTCAGACGATCTTGACTATGCTACAGAAACAAGAAATTATTGGGAAGCTGCCAGCTGGACAGACAGTACCAAGTCTTGCTTCAGATTATAATGTTGCTGAGTGTACAATAAGACGTATAGGGGAGAACGGGGTATTGCCGATCACCTAAGCAAATGTGCTTGTTATTTCCACTTTAAAATTGTTTTTTTAAACTTTAAATAATTATTATCTTAGTTCAAATCGTTCCCTTTAAATAATTCTTATTGGTTTAATATAAAAATGTAAGATATCGAAGCTATAAGCCGAAATAAGAAAAAGCATTTCAATCGGATTTACTCCACATCAAAGGGTAATACCGGTGAGCCTTGGTACAATTCCGGTCACTATTAAAAAGTTACTTTAGTGGGTGAAAAAATTCTTCAAATCAATTATATGCACCTTTACATGATCAGTTACATTATTATTCGTACTTACACAGTGAAATATGTAACATATAAGCACTGTTCAATAAAACACACTTAAGCAAAGTTGCACTACCTGGGAGCGCAGCGCAATGTTTTCTTAGCGTCAGTTTTGGAAGCGTCATATAAATAACATTGTGACCGGGATTACCCTAATTCTGCTTAGTAATTTAAATTGAAATGACAAAAAAGAAATAGGTTTATACTCTGTTTCCTTCAGTGCATCGTATGGTTAGATTTTCAAATTAATAAAATAGCAAAAAATAACTACATAAATTAACAAATAATATGCATAAAATCTTATTTTGTAGACCAGATTTCTTATAAGAAATGTAGGCCAAAATTTTTATTGTGTATAATTTCATAGCAAAATAGAATAGAAGGTTGTTTGTTCATTAGATTAATTGCAGTTTATGTTGCATTTGACATACTATTCGAATTATTACCTAATAATGTTCAGATTATTGAAAATAATTGTGACCGGAATTAGCCAGTAACCGGCATTACTCCGTTCCCTCCTAAAGAAAAAGGAAGGAGATATAGTATAATGAGTTCAAGTTTTGAAAGATACAAATGAAAGTATGGATAAAAAATATATGCATGGCTTGGAAGAACTTCCTCTTGATCAAGCTGTATATGCTTGGTTTTTGCAGCAGCGAAGCTTGGGAGATCCCTTTTCTATATAAATTTTACGTACAAAAGCATTAGAACTGAACAAAATCATGAACAAATCAGAAAATTTCAAGGCAAGCAATGTCTGGTTAGATAATTTGAAGAAGCGACATGGTATTCGACAACTATCTATGGAAGAAGAAAAGGTCCCTGCTCGTAAGGCAGCAGCATCAGTTCTTTTGTGAATTTTACCAAATTTTTACAATAAAATAACTACGATATAAACCAAGTTTATAACGCAGACGAGACTGATTTATATTACAGATCTTTATAGAGATCTTTACAAGCATCAGGATATAAAGAAATGAAATACAGAGTTATCGTTATGTTCTGTCCGAGAATTACTGGATCGCACAAGATAAGTCTGCTTCTCATTGAATAATCCAAAAACCGTCACTGCTTCACTAGTAATGAGAAGGACAAATTACCATTTAAGTATACAAACCAAATGTCTGCCTGGATGGACAAAAATTTGTTTAAGGATTGGTACTCCAATGGGTTTAAAAACGAAGTTCGAGAAAAACATCCGGATATGCCTGAGACGCCTCGAAAATTGCTTATACTGCTATACTATGCTCCTTCGCGTCCTTCTGCATCAGAGCTGAATAAGATTGATAAGTCAGTACAGGTAAATTATACTTTTTATAATTATTATGTGTTGTATATAATAATTATAATATCGTATAATTTTATTATGGTATAAATAATTATATGCAACTTTTATTCAAATTTTAATTAATTTAAATTTACCAATAAATAATATTTCGATAATTTTTTTAACTTTGTTCGAAGAGCGATTTGAGTCTAAGAAAGAGCACTTCAGTAATATCTAAGAGTTACTTGATATAACTCTGAAAATTTAATATAATTATTAAAATAATATTTAAAATTTAAAATAATTATTTAATATTCTAAATATTTTAATAGAATATCGCATGCTTTATTAGTTTATAATGTCTATTTGTCATATCTTGCAATAATTTTGACTCAAGACTGAGAAGAATTATTATATTTTTTAGTCAACAAATAAGTAATAATTAAAATGTAAAAAATTACTTAAATTAGAAAGTTTAAATTAGAATACTTTAACATCTGTGTATACTCCTTGAATCTAATATTATTTTTGCTAATATCAAAAATATAATAATTTATGATAAAGAGTTTATGACGTAAACTAAAGAATAGGCTATGTTTATTTATAACGTAGTCTTTTACTTACTTTTAGAGCTGAAATTAGCAAAAAACGTGTTTGTACAAGATTAATGTAGTTTACAAAGAATGTATAACTGATAATGCTTTAATATATTATATTAAAGTTAGTGTTCAATCTAATATATATATATATATATATATATATATATATATATATATATATATATATATATATATATATATATATATATATACATATACTTAAGGGGTAACACCACCTTAGGAACACCTACTTATGATGATTTTTTGTGGTAGTACGTAGGGATTTTTTTAAAAATCAAATTTAAAAAGAATGGTGCACATTTAAAAAAAGTTTCAATTTTGACAAAAAATGTTTTTTTCAAATGTGCACCATTTTTTTAAATTTGATTTAAAAAAAATCCCTACGTACTACCACGCCTACTAATAATATGTACTTTAAGAAAAACTTTGTTTTTTTGTTCTAGGGTTCATCGTGTACGAGAATACTGTCCTTTCGTTTGAACGTCAACAGAAAAGTAACGGCCTACTACAAGATCCCGTGGCCACCATTTAGAAAAAAGAACTTTTTTAGACTTCATTAATTGTACAGTAAAGTTCTTTAAACGAATTTTTTATTTCGCTTATTATTTACCCACAAAAAATCGTCAAAAATAGGTGTGCCTAGAGTGGTATTACCCCTTAAGTTAATTTTTTGTGTTCAACACTAAACTGAGATTTGCGACTAAATTTTTCACTACATACTTGATTTTTCTTATTGAATAAGCCAGATTATATTGTGCATGTGTTTATTATTGTACGAATATAAGAAAAGTTATAAAAAAAATTAAATGATAGTTGATAGTCAAAGAGTGAAAATGGTTTAATATTTTACCAAATATGTTGTTTTCACCATTACTGTTCCATTGTATTTTTAATAAACAAAATACAAAGCGTGTTTGTATACTTTCTTATTTTTCACAAAACATGAATTAAATAATTTTTTATTAAATTAATACGAACTCTGGTAGAAAATAGACCAATCGAGATGGCCTGCTTGTCAACGGTTCGCCAATGACGTTGGCCAATACTTACTCGAAACGTTAAATGTACGTCACTAAATATATATTTTACAATAAACCACTAAATAATAGCGCATATGCTGTCATGAAGTTGTAAAATATAATTAATTTTTATTTAAAGTAGGGTTATGGTTACGAATGATTCAATGTATAGGTATATATTGTGCCTACCCGCGCTTCTTTAAGAGCGCGCCTTGAGTTGCGGAGCATGCAAATATCTCTCGCAACTAGTGGTTTTGGTATATTTTTTTACTATCTATCCAACTTCCCCTGTTTTCATATTATACTATAGAATTGATAAAAAGCATTTTTTATTTTATACCTAATTCATAATTATAATAGTAAATTATAATGTATTACCCTAGTGGAAATGGTTTTGATGTCAAAAGTTTGTCAAAGTTTGCCAAAGTTTACTGGATTTAGACAAGATTTACCAGATACGCCAAATGTCTTCCAACTGGCTGTTTTGGCACACCTATGACAAATTTTGGCATACAAGATTTCCTTGACTAGGGTAGTAGACTAAATCATCAATTTACTACACCTAACCTCAAATTTGAATTAAGTGTACATATATTTAAATGTGAATTTTTTAAGTAAATTATATAATTATGCTCATATAATGACTTTTTATTGATTGTATAATATACCACAATACTTTACATAACTTTCTTAAGCAGTATTTAGTGCTTTTCACCGTTTTCAAATTGTCAGCATTCGTTGGGCAACGATGGGCGGATAAGCGTTTCAAAATAAGTGGGTTTGTTGGCGAACGTTTCTACCAGGGAATATTCTGTAATTTCACATGCAAATTTGTTATTTAAGACATTTTCAAGAACCCTATGGCACCGCACAATTATTACCATACATACGCCCTGGCTAGTCGAATTCATTGGTTGGTAGTAAGGTTAGGTGTATCGAGAAGTCTTTGTCTTACTGTATAAATACATTTTCTAACCCATGAGGGTCATTATAGCCGCACGTGCGCAAGGAAACTTAATAACTATTTTTAAGTTTATATAAATGTGAAAATTTTGAGTTGTTATACTATTGCCCAACGCTGACATGCGATTGTTGAAAATCTCTATTTTATTAAAATAACCTTATTTGACAATATAAACATGTTTTAGTCCTACGAAGATCATAGAAAGTACTTTTATTATTCCCTGTTTATTACCTTACAGAAACGAACAATAAGGGTTTATCGTTAAATTTTTCGGTCACTTGTATAGATGCTCATTTTATACATGACACAATAGCCCATTTGTTATCAAAGAAACCATTGTTTCTGCATATTTTAAATGACTGAGGAAATATGGCCTCAAATGCAAAATAAAATATAATAACTTGTGTAAGGCAGTAATTACGAAATAATAGAAGTACTTTATATGATCTTCATGGGCTTAAAAATATGTATATTATCAAATAAGGTTATTTTAATAAGATAGTATAGTTTTCCAATACTTTCAAGTGCATTTAAAGTGAAATAAATTAATATTTTAAAAAATCGCGTGTTAGCGTCGGGCGATAGTATGACAACTCAAAATTTTCGCAATTAAAGAGATTTAAGCTGAGTTATTAAATTTTACTTTTTTTTTGCAGCCACATTTTTAGTTGGTAATTTACAATATGAATGAACAAAGGTTCGTTTAATAAAAAAAATGTGCTTTTGCATCTTGTATAAAATGAGCGTCTACACAAGTGACACCGAGAATTTAAACGATAAACCCTAATCTTTATTGTCTGTAAGGTAGTAATCAGGAAATAATAAAAGTACTTTCTATGATCTTTATGGGCTTAAAAAGATGTTCATATCGTCAAATAAGGTTATTTCTATAAGGTCGAATGGCTTTCCAATAATTTAAAGTGCATTTAAAGAAGAATAAATCAAAGTTTTCGAAAATCACATATAAGCGTAGGGCAACAGTATGAAAACTCAAAAATATCATATTCACTTAATCTCAAAAATAGTTATCAAGTTTCCTTGCGCATACGTGGCTATGTTGATTTTTATCGGTTAAAAACTCATTATTTAGTAAAAAGATTAGGTTTTATGTATTAGAGATGATGTTTATGGTTGAAATAGCATTTAAACTGGATTAATACAACATTTTTGAGTTGGCATTGTTTTGCTCTAGATTTATTTGAAAATTGTAAGTTATCGTAGTATTGCACTAGGGACGAGTTCAATTTTCTCAAAAATATCTCAAAATTTTTCAGTTTTTATTTTTTAAGGGGCTTAAAATAATACTTTATCGATTCTATGGTGTTTGATCCCTTTGAAAGAATAATTTTTTGTCGAAAAACATTTTTTTATCAACTTTTATGTAATCTGTTAGCTTCATTTCTGGAAAATAAGGAATTTTGAGATGTCATAGTTTTGCTCTGTGGGTGCGATGTGTAGACACACTCTACGCAAGACCAATCTATCCGAATAACATGAATTGGCTTTCAAGTTTCACCTATAAGTATGTCTATATATGTCTTATATATAGATATAATTTGCAGGTTAAATTCGACTGCCAATTCACGTTATTCGGGCAGATAGATCTTGTGAAAGGTGTACTAGCAGCTAATATATATTTTTATATTTTAAGATTTTAAGTAATTTATATTTGAATAACCTATGAATTAGTTATATTCAAAGACATAATATCATATAAAAACCGAGCTGAGAGATTCTGAGTTTTCAAGATCTACAACACGAAGTTGTCCCCAACTCTTTAATATATATAGAATTCGGAATCATTTTTAAGATTTTGTGAAAATTAAAAATTCAACGTACAAAGTTGGGAACCATGATTTTTGTTTTGTATAACCTCCTTGTAAGGTAAAAGTTCCTATTATGGAACACCTTCAAAAACGTGTCCCTTACATGGAACAGTAAACAAAATTATAAACTAAGAAATAATAATATTAATAAAGATCCATTAAAATCATATTGATATTTATGCGTGTATTCTTCTTAAATATACAAACATAAGTATTATTATACAAAAAGTGACTATAAAAAGAAATATTTATTCGTATGTGTTAAGAAACGTATTGTTTCTTAACGGAACAATATATTATTATCAATGCCGGGGGGGGGGCGGGGGAGGGGGGAGATCTGACTCGGCCACCCTATACAGGCTTGGGAGTCTTGCTTGAAAAATGGCGAGACTCGAATAACCCTCTGAATCCTTTGTATTTTCTTCTTGTTTTGGTTTTAATATTATGATTTTCTTCTTTTAATTTAATCAAAAATCTTACCTTTGTTTTCCTTAGATGACGCTCGAGATGTTGAAGGTTTAAGAATTAAACAGAGAAAATGACTTGGAAAAATAACGTAGCTTTTTATTATAATGATCGCTCGTGTTGAACCTTGCCAGGTGCATTCACCGATTGTACGATAGGGGAGAAGAAGTCCTAAGGCAGCGATAGCGAGCAAGCTGAGCTTCTGGTGACCTCGACTAACACGCGGAGAAATTGAGTGTCGGAAGTTGTATGTGTGTGAATGCTTTTGGTAAATTTAAATATCAATAATAAAAAGAAATGCTAGTTCCGTCGCTTAACCCCCCACTTGAGAACGTTTGTCCTCCGCAACAAACTTTATATACAGCCAGGAGATGATATTTTACCGGTGGCCAATGTGTGCGGGTTGAGTTAATATTCCTGGGTTTGGTTTTATTGTATCGTAAGTTTACGTCAGCAAGTTTTATGTCATTATATGTTTGATTTGTTTTGACTTGGGATTTGGTATTTGTCAGTAGTTTTCGAGATGTTTAACAATTACCTCAATGTCTTGTTGGTTTAACAATTACCTCAATGAATGGTTCGGTCGACATTTTTGAGGTGCCGCCGAAGGATTCTAACCGTCGAACTTCGAAATTGTAGCCTCTATTCGCATGTCGGAGAATGGGCTGTTATTGCTTGTTCTCCATTGCCAGGTGTAAGATTCTGTATATCTTATTGTGATTTTTTGTTTGTTGTTATTCTCTCTAGGTAGGGTTTTGGGTTAGAATGTATTACACTATATTACACTTCTTTTCTTTTGTGAACCTTAACCAATTCATCGATTATTTGTACTGCTCAAATAGAATACTACGAGCGTTTTGAGAGATTAAAAATGAAGACTTACTCACGTGACTTACACGTGTATCGTATTTTGGTTCTTACGTACAATATTATTTTGTCATTATCTATTAATGTATATGTACTCGTTGATGTGTTTATAGAATTTGGTCTTCCGGGTTTATGACAATACATGTGGTCTGTAATTTTGGTAACTATATGTATATATATATATATATATATATATATATATATATATATATATATATATATATATATATATATATATATATATATATAGCTATATTTTTATGAAAGTACGAAAAAAACGTGGTAATATATTGGTCTAATGTTATAAGGTAGAGAGTAACTTAAATATTAATTAAAAGTTAATGTCGTCGAGTTCGTCGAAGTTGACGTGGTCCAAATTTATAGTGCAAGGCAATACCTCTGTGCGGATTCTTGGTGCGATCGCCTTCTCGTTGAATCGCCTAGGGTCTTTTACCACTTCTCGAGTGTCGGAAGTGCTGCTGTTTAGTGTAGCTGATGCGGGGTCCCTTCTCTGTTCTTCTTCCGATTGCTTGTCGTGGTCCTCTTGTAGCGCCTTTACATAAGAGAAGTTTTTATAGCTGCACTCATTTACATGTTGATCCCAGTACGAGTTTTGTATGTACCTGTTGCAGAAATAATGGAGATGGTATTTGTCTCCGTTTTGTAAACTGTAGACCATTTTGTGGCTCTCTTCATTACGCATGTCTATGTATCTATTACAGGTGGCATGTTTTTTCCTGAAGTCGTGGAAATGTGTGGGAATGTGCCTCCTTGAAGCCCATTTTGGTCTATAATGTGGTGCGCAATTATCTATTGCTTTTACAGCGTCTTCTTCGGTGAAGTATTGGATGAAACCCATGTAGCGGATAAATCTGTGGTTGTCTTCTTGATTCTACATTTTTATTCTTTATATGTTGTCGATTGGTCCGAATTTCATGAAGTCTTGGATAAAGATCTCTATTGGCTTCCCTATGGGTATCAATACGCAGAATCTCATTCCTGCTATGACATTCAGACGTCCTGTTATCTTTTTGGGCTCTGGAATTGGTTGCATGATCGGTTTCATTTCCTCATTGTTTGTTTTCGGTCCGCTTGCGCTCTCGGGTAATAAACCTGTTAGTTCCTTTAAATTATCCAATTTATGGTCTTGGTCCTTGTAAATTACCGTAAGGTAATTTCTTCCTTCTGTCGGTCTCTCTGTTATACATCTCTTGACGCCCCCATATGAGCTGGCTAAATTCTTCAATGGTTCATAAGATCCTTAATATGTTATGTGGATTGCGTTTGAGTCATCTTCAGTGTCACTGATGTTGAGTACTTGCACGTACTGATCATCTTTTTGATTTTGTTGTATTATAGATGCAGCTTTTCTTGCATGTGACTCTATTTGATATGTGGTAAATAGGGCGTGTTTTTTTGGTCCGCTTTGTGTGTTTTGCATTTTGCATAGTCCTAAACTTCTGAATAGTTTTTCTCCCGCGTCCTTTGGTACTTCGTACATTATCTGAATTTGTTTTGGAAATAATGTCGTAATTTGTTGAATAGTTATTTGGTCCAATGGCTTGGCAGCTGAAAGTTGCAGGCCTGTTGTCTAGTAAAAGCTTGATGAGGTGTCTTCACCATCAGTAGTGGAGTCGCTGGGGCGTTCCAATGGGTTGGCAGCTGAAAGTTACATGCCTGTTGTCTCCTCATAGCTTGATGAGGTGTCTTCATCATCCGCAGTGAAGTCGCTGCTTGCTGATCAGTTGTCTGATTGCTGGTCCCGAAGGTTTTCTTCATAATTGTGTTTTAGCACAATTTTGTTGGCACTATCTTGGTCCATGTACTCTATAGTTGAGCACGCCTATATACATATTTGGTCCTTGTTGTCGGACGTTTAAACGGATTTTGTTGCTACTCCCGAAGGTTTTGACGTATGCCGTGACGAGTTCTACGGCCTTGAGTGGATGGTACTTAACGATTACTACCTTGGTTTGGTCCATTGGTGATTTGACAGAAGTGATTCTGTATTTTTGGTGGTCCATTCTGAAAAGAGGCTTATGTTATGTTATGTTCGTTAATTGGGTCCATTAAGGTACGGAGTACATTGAAGAATATGGGTCCATTATTAGTTCTTATACGTTTACGGTATTTGTAAGAAAGGTTCTTGGTAGATTTCCCTAATGATTGTTGGTGTAAGCGATGTATCTGTGTGGATGGGGATTGTGGGTAGAGTTAGGTTGTATTGAATTTTTAAATGGGTTTAATGTAATTGAGTTATTGATATTGTTTTTAATTTAGTCTACATTCATTTCAACTGGTTTATTTAACCCATTTCTTCCCAAGCGGGCATTTTATAGTCGATTGGTTTTTTGCCTAAAACCGCTATTTTGAAATTTTCCAACGGAAATTTCAAAATTCTGACTTCAGAATCGGAAAGAGCGGACAATTTTACTTCAGAAAAGTGCTATTGGTTATTATTATTTTTTTTCGACAATTTTTGAGGCAAAAAACCAAATGTCTATAAAATGGCCGCTTCGGAAGAAATGGGTTAGTGTAGTTTGTTCATCGGTTGTCGTTGTGCGTTGTGTTATGAGGTACTGGTTATCTTGGTCCGTGATAATTTCTAAGTTTGTTGTGTCCACTTTGATTCCTTCACTGTCATCATTCAATGAATAGTCTGTTTCAGGGTCTACTTGTTCTTCTTTTTCTCTGGTTTCCCGGCGTTGAGCGTTTCTTTCGTCTTGTTGTTGCTTTTGGTGCATTAATTTTGCGATAGTTAATCATTAATATAATAATGTCCCAAAGTATTAGAGTCGGATCTTAAATATTTTAAAAATGGCAGGCTGCTGAAGCGCAGCTGCTCGGCAGCCTGTAACTCGACCCTCGCCGGCGGGGTGGGGCGCGGGGCAGCTGCGCTCATTCTCCGGCTCTGACGTCATTGTAAAGTGACTCGAGAGGTATGAATGTGAGCCTCGCAGTTGCCTGAACTCACAATATAGCCTTTGTATTCATTCATAATACTTAGTCGACGCAGGTATAAGAGACCGTGCGTACGAAATACTTCGACTGACAACTTCCGTAGATGGTACGTGGAAAAAACGTGGGCATACTTCGCGTTTCGGCGTTACGACACTCGCGGAAAACTATAGTAAAAAGATCATCCACACGTCAGTAAAATCATCTTACTGCAAGGGGTGTGAATTCTGGGAGAAGAAAAAAGAAGAAGATCCAGAAGTCTATGCAGAATGGCTCTTAAATCACAATTGCCAAGCTAATCACGAAGGTTCGGCTGCGAAAATGTTGGTCGAGAGCGTAAAAGAAATGTTTGGTCGCTCGCTTGCAAATTACAATGTGAAATATACGCGCTACATCGGCGACGGCGATAGTGCTACTTTCAAGAATATTTTAGATATGAATCCATACGATGTACAAGTAGAGAAACTGGAATGCAATCTGCACGTCAAGAAAAGAATGGGAACGCGATACCGTAATGAAAAGAAGAAAATAAAGGTTTAGGGGGGAGAAATAAGCTTACGATGAAATTAACTGACAAAGTAATAAACAAGCTTCAAAAATACTATGGTTTAGCTATTATTAGACATCAAGATAATGTAGTTGAAATAGAAAATGCGATTTTATCTACATACTTTCATATGGGTTTAACCTACAAAAACCCGCAGCACCAAAAGTGCCCGGCCGGCGCCGACGGCTGGTACAAGTATCGCCGAGCGGAAGCTGGAGGTTTTGATATGACAAAGTTTAATCATGATTATCTTCCTCTAGACCTAGAAGTTTTAAAAGTTTTGGAACCAATTTACAAGGATTTAAGTAGGCCTGAATTATGAAACAGACGCAAAGGAGGCAACACTCAAAATAACAATGAAAGTTACAATGGCTTGTTATGACGGCTTTCGATGAATATTGAGTATATTCGAAACAGTGGGAGTGATTGTTGGAAAGTGTGCTAAAGAATATGTCAACAAGCGCGACATGAAGCGCATGTAGCTAGCGGAGCTAAGGCGACAGGCAGCTTCAAAAGAGTGTCGGACAGCTCGTAGGGCAGCTGCATCCGCTGAATAAGAGTTTTTGACAAAGAGGAAGGTGAATTACATGGGCCTGGAATAGCAGACTAGCTGTAAGTATGATACATTTAATTTTATTACATAGAAATCAGTAGTCGAAACTTCAAACGCATTTTTCTCAAAACAGCATTTTTCAAAATGGCTGCAGTTCTAACTCACGAACAAACTGATGGATCGATTCGATATTTTTAGGGTATACTCATCACATGTTTCTACATACCATGAACCACGAAACTTTCGATCCGTTGCAAAATGCAAATTTGCAATGCTAAAAACGGACGTTTTTTTGGGCAAAATATGTAACTTTTTTTCAAAACACCGCCATTTTGTCCATTTTATCTATTTTCTTATGATTTCAGGTACTCTGACGTCACTTACAACTGCAGCCGTTTTGCAACTTTTTTTCATAGACATCCAAGAAATGAGTTATATATCGGCTATTACGCCATATTTTATTGTGAAAAAATTTGTACAACTTTATTAAATGATGCTAAATATAGTCCTAAGACTTTATGACATGTCGCCGTATAGTTCTTTTTACAAAGAATCCGAAAAATTCGCTCCATTTTCAGAAGTAGAAACTGGTGTTGCCCCTTAAGGTTTGTTGTAGTTCCTCATAATATACCATTTGTCCCAATTTCGCGAAATGTCTGAAAAAAGATTTATCTTTTGCCCTGTCGGTTCCGGTCCATAGTAAGGTGAAAAATAACCTTGTTTTTCGGGTCCTTTTGGGTTCTTGTGTTTTTTTATTATTATTGAGGTTGTTGTTAGTCCATTCAGCTTGGTTGCTTCTCTTGCTGTTTTGGTCAAGATTATTGCCTCTGACTTCTACCGTGGTAGGTGTTCCAACCTTTTCGAAGGTAGTAATGATGTCAGATAGTAAAATGCTCTTGTCGAAGAACACGGTCACAGCTATTGGTCTGGGGTTCATGATTTTTCTTTGGTCCGTCCTAAAAATGATTTTAATGTGTTGATTGTTATGTTGTAGTATTTTGTTAATTGTGTTGGTTCAACAATATTGTGAAAAGGGATTTGAACCCGTTCGTTATAATTCGATTTCTTATCTGACTTCATCCTTCTAGATGCTAGGAATGATAATGTTCATTTCGGTACTTTGTATGGTTGTATGGTAGTGTGTAAAGGTAATGAGTATACCTGCTGCCTCTTTTTGAAACATAAAATCCTCGCATTATTTTTAATGCATATGATTATTTTTGTTATTACAAGAATAAACGTGACTTGAAGTGTTAATCCTCTGTACATAAGGGTGTTAGTATGATTAGTTTCTCTTTTATGTTCTGCTATTTTGTCCATTTGATCCCATTATTTGGTATAATGATTGTCTTTTGTCTTTCCAGAATGTTACTTCTTCTGACTTGGTGTTCATGGAGAAATTCAAGATTCCTTCTGTTCCTTTTAATTTTGAGTAGATTTCATTTATTTCTAAATTTATTTCAGGTTTATAAATGTACTGTTGCTTCATTCTTTTGTTCTGTTCATTGACTAGTGCCACTTCTTTGGTTCTTCCTACACAATCTGTAGCCAGTCTTACAATTCCGACGCCGTTTATTTTTACTGCTTGGTACGGTTCAACTGAACATGTTATATGTCTTCTGGCGTTGATACTTCTCTGAGAGGTCATCCTGATGGGCATATACATGCGTAGTGGGTTTTGATGCACGCATTCAGAGTATCATGGTCAAGTTTAAAAAATTGCTTCTCATCAGCACTTAATGCTAAATATTCATTTGATGGTTGCATATATGCCAGACCAGCTGATTTGTTATTGTGTTTTTGTGGTATAGTAAGTGGGTGTAACTCGTATAAATGATACGGTATCCTTTCTACTAAAGGTAAATGTAACATCACAATGGTCCTTCCATCATGGTGTATTGCGTCAACTTTTGAAATCTTGACGATTTTTTCAGCTCGTACGTGTTCTAAGGGAATTGGGAAGTCTAGGTTTGCTGTGATTCTTCTTATGTCTGTGGTTATTTGATAGATGATTTCCGTTTTCAGCAATTCTGGGTGTACCTTGCCTTCCTTCAACAATCATAGAATAGCCAAAAGCTTTTCGTTATTGTTGATCACATGGTTTAGTTTCGATTCGACGCTCCTGAGGTAGCTGGCTAGTTCTAAAATATATTTTAATTCTTCACCTTCTTTTAGTAGAGTGGTCATTTTCCCTGTAAATACTTTTCCTATGTTATCAAGCACACGTTGGTGCGCTCTAGTAATGTTGTAGAGCTTTTGAAAACCGGCTGATATAATGTGAGTTTTTTGGTCCATTAATTGAATCATTTTGCTTTCGTCCTGGCAGAGCTTATCTATGTTATGATTGATGTTTTCTACGGCATCTTCTGTTACAAGTCCGAATAGACTTTTGCTGATGCTGCCAATTTCCCCTAGAGGTATCATTCTTTTGGTCCTAATGCTACGCGGAATTCTTGTTCCTGCGTATTCACAATGTCCGAGATTTTGTACGGTATCATTTATTTGTGTCTGTAAGTGGGTCAGTGTTTGGTGTTTCAATTCGATGAAATCTGTCCCCAATGCTAGCTTGCATTTGCGCTCGGGCAATTTTGTAATGCATTTGGAGTACACTTGGTTGAATGATTCGAGAGGTCCATTGGCTTGTAAAAATTTATTAACATTTATGTAAATGGTAATTTGCCAATCGACCCTCCTTGGTCTAATTGTTTGCATTCGCTCATAGTATATGCCAGGGTTTGACTCTACTTTCTCTGAATCATAGTTGCTGCGGCAAAATACTACAGTGACGAGGATTAAAATTGTGAATATAAAGTCCATTTTGATACCTGTAATTTAAATAATGTTGTGAATTTGTCAAGTTAATTATTTTCGTCAGGAGGTACGCCTTCTTTTAGTTTATTCCCGTGTTTTCTTATTCGCTTGCCATTAGGAAATTCTAGAATTACATTGTTTTTAAAGGTTTTTTGTAAAAGCTATCTCCCTTTGAGGTCCTGGTTTCTTTTATTATTCGAGCATAGCCTACCAACCTTGCTTTGAATCTCCTAATTTTCGTATCGTACTGCTGTTTAGATTTATGTTTGGTTTTTATCTGATTTTTACCGGCTGTGATTTTCATTTCGTTTAATCGTAGGATTGGAAAACGGGCTATGCAGCATTGCACTAATTCAAATGGGGTAAAATTGGTTGAGCTGTGTATACTTGTGTTGTATGAAAATGTGGCAAAGGGTGCCAAGTTATCCAAATCATCAAATTCTTCCGAGTAGGTTCTGATAAAACCTATTAAGGGTGCATGACTTCTCTCAAGGGAGATATTGGTTTATGGTCTGTATCCTGAAGTTGTTAGATGATAAATTTTAAATAGCCTTAGCATGGTTCCTACGATTTCTGACAAGAAACTAGTTCCTCGGTTTGAAAGTATTGCCCTCAGTGCACCAAATTTGCAGATTAGATGTTTCGCTAGTGAATCTGGTATTGTGGTGGCTTTGAGGTTTTTGATTGGTATTGCGATTAGGTATTTGGTCAGGTTACGTTGTATGGTGAGTAGATGACAATTTCCACTTTGTGTTATTCTTAGTTTTCCTACTGTATCTATTGATACCTTGTCAACGGCTTCTATGGGCGTATCTGTTATGACCATTGGCTCTCGAGTCATGAAACGGTCTATCTTTTTTCTTGACAGCTGGGACATCTCCATATATAGTCCAGTACATCGTTTCTCATATTTGGCCAGTAGTATCTTTCTCTTATCTTTTGATAAGTTTGATTCACTCTTTTGTGCCCGTCTGTCAGACTATTATGCAATGCTGCAATGATGGCTGTACGGTTCTTTTTGTTTGATAATTACACTTTTCCATACCAAATTGTTACTTTTATTCGTGTGTTTTCAAAATACTTTGTGACTAATTCTGTTAACAATGCCGGCTCAAGTTGGTCTGTTATTTCTCCTCTACTGGATATTCTGAAACTGTTTATGTTTCGTTTCAAGAGAGCTTTTTTTAGGTTCGATAATGCAACGTTAAAGTTGCTTATGTTTGTTGGTTTCAATCATCTGTTCTTCACTTCTAATGAAAAAATGTCATGACTTTGGAGGGGGTTGATAGGATTTGTCCCACTTTTGGTATTTTATTTTTCATGTTTGGTATATCAATGGCTCCTATTTCTACTAGAAGTCTTGTTATTGAGCTGATGCTATCACAGTCTTTGGATATGAAAAGTACCAAATTATCTCTTTTGTATGCGAGGCACTGGTGCACGGTTGTGACATTATTCCGTAACCCTAGTAAACTGGTGGTGCTTGTACTTGTTAAGTCATATCTCAAGGTGGTTTTGTTTTTCTCCCTAGGATCTTGATACTGGTTTATAAGTCCATCTGTGTTGCGGGTAGGAATATTGGTATTATAATGTCCGGCGGTTTCGAATAATCGATAATTATTGGCAAGTTTTCTTCTTCCTAAACTTCCCTTAACTTTGGTATTCTTGTTTCTTTTCTGGTTCCTTTGTTGATTCCTGGCGTGTTTTTGCCAACGGGTTCCCATAGTGTTACTGTTGGTGTTTCAGATATTGCCCTTCGAGATTGAGTGATTATCTTGCTAATCTCAAGTTCTTCATTTTCACTTCTTGCTATGCTTTCATCATCTGCTGAATCCCCCTTAGTGCCATATATCTCTTCCTGGTATGTCGCAAAGGATGTATGTGTTTGGCTTAATAATTTTTCGACTCTCTGGGCTAGTATCTCGTCCATTTGTCAGTTTCATAATTTGGGTCTAGTGTATGTAGATGATACCGCATTTCATCTTCTACTTCGTCTCCGTCAAAGAAATGTGTTAGAATGAGTATTGGTTCTGATGTCACTTCCTGAGATTTCTCTCTATGAATTCTTAGATTTTCTTCTGATTTCCTCTTTGATTGCTTTAATTCTTGTCTACTCAGAGTGGTTTATATTGACTGATTTTGCACGGATTCATCTTCCGAACTGGATTCTGTGTCTGTAGTTTGCATTGATCTTACTCTGATCTGTATATTGGATTTTTTAGTTGAGTTACTGGCTAATGATTCAATGTCACTGATCGTTTCGTCATTGGATAACTCGCCCTGGTCCAGCTCCATCTCCTCTTGCCTTAAACCACTGTATCTGGAATCTGGTATCGGTGGTTTTTCTGACTTGGTGTCACTGCCATCTATTCCTGTGGAAGACATTATCGATCGTCCCGAGTGTGAAAAATGAGGTATCATGGACGAGTCTGAGTCTAGATTTGCTTGTTTTTCTGTGGTTGTTGACTGCACGTCCTGTTGAATCAGATTTTGGTCGTCTTTGTTGTTTTTGTTTATCTTTTCGCTAAGGTTTTCAGTATTTTTCTTTGCCGTGAATTTGGGTATTGCCCCCTGCCTTATATAGTCAACAATCGGTCTGGATACTGCATTCTTGGCTCGGGTTCTTTGTGTTATCATACTGCGTTCTAGAGGGGGGCAGTTTTTTAGTTTTTGACCCCTTTGGTCTTCCTAGCTTTTCGATTTGTTCTTCCGTTGAGTCTACTCTTGGTCTAAAACTTATTGTATTCTTCCTTTTGAGGTAGATGCTACACTACTGGCTTTGTTTTGATTTTCTCTTTCATTCTTTTGTTCCTTCACCATAAACCTTAATATTGGTATTTGTTTGTTTATTTCTTGCTCGAATCTCCGCGCTTGCCTTGCATTACCTTTCTCGGTTCCCACCATGCTCTCTCCTGACAGCGCGCTCTCATTGGCGCGGAGCTGCTCTACCGCTCAGCGTAAAATCCTGCACTTTCGTGCTGGAGAGATTTTACTCTGCGCATTGGAGCAGAGCAGATGTTCAGCGGAGCAGCAAACTCCTGTAACTTGAGAGTTTGATATTCTATACTCACCTTAATGACTTTTGCCTTCCCTTTTCCCACTCCTTACAGTCAACACCCTCTCATTAGCTCGGAGCAATTTCACGCAGAGCACAAACCAGACTCGAGAGCGCTGTGCAACTCAGTTAGTCGTCTGCAGTTGAGCAGAAAGAGAGAGCGAGAGAGTGAGAGAGAGAGAGAGATATTCTTTTTATTTATCACTTATGACAAAAATTTACAGCTGTATGTACATTTGGTTAAAATTTGTTATCACATTATCAGTCACTACAGTTAAAAAGTCAGTACTATCACAGATTGTTTCATCAACTTAATAACATATAAATAAATAGATAACAGTAATATTTACACATACACATTTATATTGCACATATATCTATCGCGTCGGAAAATAAAACGCCTTACATTCTTCTTTCGTTGATACACCTATTCACGCTAATAATTACACTCGCACTTTACACTTAAGACTTAAAATAAATTAAAGACTACACAAGAATGAATAATACGCATTAGAATAAATTAAGACTACACAAAAATTTAACGAAAAATAATGACAAGATTTTAATTGTGAATTTATGTAGTCTTGTCGCCGTATAATTCTTTAAGGTGCCGACCTAATGACGTTTTAAACTTACATAAGGATGGCAGACACTTACACTGCAGGGGAACAAGTTCCTGAGGCTTGCACCTTGGGCCCTAAAAGAATATAGGCCCTTATCCGTGCGGGACCCCGGAACTGAGAGCTCTTCCATAAATTAATTAATAAATTAGTAAGAGAAGCCGATCTACTTGCTTATTGTGATCATCTCAGTACACCTAATCCATCTTTGTATCTCTTCTAGTAATTTTATATAGAGGAAATGCATCAACCTTCTTTTTCTTCTTCTTTTTCTCATTAAGTATAGATCCGGAGAAGAAAAAAGGGGCAATTATCGTATTAAATTTCTTGCTATTGTGAAATCGAATGGATTTATCGTGTCTGAATTGCTTCTTATGGGCATTTGTTGCTTCAAGAATGCTGCTATAATTTTGAAAATTATCAGAACTGATAGAATTCTGATCGGGATGTCTAGAGAATAGAAACTCAATCAATCCTTTAGTTTTCGGATATCTTACATCTTTTACTATAACGAGATTATCTTCAAAATATATCGGCGAGTGTCCAAGCATTAATCCATCACGTACCTTACGTACTCCATATATTTTGTCAAGATTATGCTTTCTACTGAGCATAAGCATATGCTTATTGCCAGATAAATTATGTTTCTCTTCCTCTTCACTACCAGCTGTTTCATACATAGTATCATCAGGCATAGCTTGAACGGTATCATTCGTCGAAGCTTCATTGTATGTGTCATCAAGTGTACTACTAGGGTCATATGTTATATCGAAACTCTCATTATGATTCTTAGTTGAGAAACTATCATGAGAATCGTTTCTTGGCTGATATCTCGATGTCTCGACAGCAACAAGTTTCTGCAGAGAATCAACAATCGGCTTGAATATATCTCCCAACGCTCTCTCAAAATTATCCTTTCCATACTTTAACAAGTTATACTTGCATTTAACTGCACTTCGTGCTTTAACAAGCTGCTGAAGTATGTTTTTCTTTTGTTGAAAGTCAAACATGTTGATGCATCAACATTCAACGATAGACTGATGATGTATTTATGTACGTGCTATATTTATAGCAAAGCAGTCAAGGCCCTTTCGGTATCTGCCTCTATTGATTGAACTATCTTTGTCAATCAGTAGAAATCCGTACTTGATCATCGTACATATGTCTCAGGTTTGCGTCATCCTGTCGAAATATTACCAACAGATTGACATTGTCTCTGGCGATATGTTTCGGAACGTGAGCGTAAGACTGACAGAAGTAGAAGCAGTCAACGCTTTTGTGCCTACCCATGCAGAAAATGCTCTGATGTTTTGCTTTTCACAGGCTACATCGTCGAATATCATGATAGAGTTTCGAAGCACATTATCAGGAGTCATCACTTCCTTGTGTTCACTGAAAAGAAAATATTGTATACCCTCAAGAGGTTCCAAGAGTTCCTTGAAAAATTTAAACTTTGACTGATTTGGAGTAAACGTACACATTTTCAAATCTGAGCCCGTTTGGATGTGTTATGAGACCAAGTAGACTGTTAGTTTTACCACATTTCGATGGTCCACAAAGTACTGCTCGAATGATATCCGGAAGTGAATCTCCATGTCACTTCACCTTTTTGTCGTGCTCTACGATAGTATCAAAATTCACTACCAGGTCGTGGTTTAGTGAATAATATTATCAACAAACTTCCAGTGGAATTTATGTTCCCTAGATATCAGTACTGCGGATCAGGAACTAAATAAGCTAAACGCCTCGCTCGAAGCGATCCAGGTATCAACCCTCTCGATTCAACTTATAAGGAGCACGATATACCTTATTCGCAAAATCGTGAAAACGTCAAGGCTAGAAACGCTGCAGACAGAGTACTTGCCGATAAAGCTTTACAGCGAGTTTTGTCACAAGATTCGGGAATCGGTGAAAAGGTTGCTGCTTATGCTGTAACGAACACCATGAAACTAAAGTCAAAATTTGGAATGGGTGTACGGAAGAAGAAGCTCTTCACAAAGCTAAATAAAATTGTGAAATATGCGTCTGAATCGATTATTCCAGGCAAAAGCGCCCGAAAGGTTATTCTATCTGCTTTGAGAGGAGCACACGAAGCAATAAAAAGGCCGGTGGCAAACGTAAAATTATAATTCCACGTAATCTATCTGTCCCATCATAGGTCGGTGGGTTCTTACCATTCCTCATACCTATCTTTGCTGGTCTGAGTGCAGATGGTTCAATAGCAAGATGAGCAGCTGTAATAGCGAAAGCAGTAAACGATGCAAAAGCAGATAATTAACAATTGGAGGAGACTCGGAGACATAATCAATAGATGGAGGACATAGCCCTCGGCGAAGGTCTCTATCTAAAGCCTCACAAAACGGGATTGGGTCTTCATCCGAAGCCATACAATGGAAGTGGCTCGAGGTAAAAAAAAAGCTCCTCAAATTAAGATTACCACAGAGAGCACTCACAGGTGTAGATCTCGTTAAGGGGGTATCCCTATATAGATGGGCAAAAATAAACTGAAACTTTGCGAATTTTTTTTTAAAAAACAATACAAGATTTTTATTTTAAAATTTTTTGGTTTATTATTCAAACATTAAATATGCATTTTTTATTTTTTTTATTACATTATTTTGTTTATGCTAGTGATAAAAAAATGATGAACCATGAACTTTTTTTTTCTTCCTACAATTTTGTGTGCAGACTTGTCGTCGTCGTATCTCCCTGAAACATAAAAAAAAAGTTTTTTGTTATTATTAGGTCTAAATCTCGTCGACTAACCTAAATTAAAAGTATAAAAAAATTCCGTAGCAAAATGGTAGACTTTTGAAAAAAAACTGTAATTTTTTTTTATTATTATTGCAAAATTATGGTTAAATAAATTTTTATTTCAAAAATAAGTAGGTTCATCGACTAGATTATGAAATTACCTTCAAAATGGCGTTTTTTTTGTGATAAGTTGAAAACTCGCCGAGAAACTGTGCACACAAAATTGTAGGAAGAAAAAAAAAGTTCATGGTTCATCATTTTTTTATCACTAGCATAAACAAAATAATGTAATAAAAAAAATAAGAAATGCATATTTAATGTTTGAATAATAAACCAAAAAATTTTCAAATAAAAATCTTGTATAGTTTTTTAAAAAAAAATTCGCAAAGTTTCAGTTTATTTTTGCCCATCTATATAGGGATACCCCCTTAAGTAAACTAAAATCTTGAAAATATTTATGAGAAATGCAATGCCAGATAGCGGACCGCGAACAGTTCTCGTGAATCTCGATGATGCAAGTGGACCTGGAACACACTGGGTAGCATATCGTAAACGAGGAAATGATGTAGTTTACTCAGATAGTTTTGGAGATCAAGTACCACCCTTAGACTTGATGTTATACCTGGGAGTTGACGAAATTAAATACAATCATAAGAGGTTCCAAGACTTCAATACATTCAACTACGGCCACCTCTGCCTCAAGTTTTTGTGTAATATGCTCAATCACCAGGCTATATAAAGACGTAGATCGATCGATATTGAATCATTATGCCTTGATCAGTCATGGCGAATTCATTCAGGTTGAGTCTCTCTGGCACTTCATCCATTCTCGAAGCACAATATTTTCCTCCAATCGAACTATCGTTACATAAGAACTACGTTCTTGGTTTGGTTGAACTTTTAACCTTTAATTCCATACCCAACATTGATTCAGACAATAACAAGTTTTACGTCGGTTCAGACGAAATTTCATTACCGAAAGGCAGCTACGAAATTGAAGATATAGATAATTATCTTAGTAAATCGTTGGCGCACAAATGTATATCGATCAGTCTAAACCCTATCAATAATACGCTTCGTAGCGTAGTAAAGTGTAGTCATCGATCGATTTTCGACCATGAGACTCAATCGGTTCCCTGCTAGGCTTCACTCAACGCGTTCGTTCAGCAGACTTGACTCACAGTTCCGATTTGCCTGTAGTGATTCTCAAATTCAACGCTCTACGAGTACAGTGCAACCTCACATCCGGTGCCTATATAAACGGCCAACCAGTGCACACTGTACACGAGTTCTTCCCTGCAGTACCGCCAGGATATAAGATCATCGAAATTCCATCACAAGTCATTTACCTTCCAGTCACCGTAAAGAGCATAGACTACTTACAAGTGCGTATAGTCGATCAAAACGGTCATTCGGTTAATTTTCGAGGAAAAATCATTACAATCAGACTTCATCTGAAGCAAGCGTGATGGGGGTCATATACAGTAGAGGCTATATAAGCAGATCGACATGTCGACCAGCGATCAGTCGTCAGCCAACCGTCAAAGCGCTAATACGGCAAAACATTCAGTTTCTGAAGAGTCTTAATTTGAAAGTCGTCGCCGTCCGTGGTGGAAAGTGACTTGCATATTATTTTGTTGTGGAAATGGAAGAAATTCTAAGCATACAGTTACCTGTAACGTTCGATGAGTCAGTGGCTCATTATGAGTTATATGCTCATCAGCCTTACACAGCATTGAGTTTCAACACCAGCGATGAGATTCGAATTGCCATTCAATATCTGGACTTGTACGCGATGGTACCTCCTACCATCGCGTAGTTCTCTGCATGTTTGCGGTAAATTAGTAAAAGCAGATGGTACTGCTGTGGAACGTAGCCAATTAGTGAACAACGCCATCTGTCATATGTTTGAGGAAATTCGATATGAGATAAATGCTGTAGAGATCGACAGATGCAAGAACGTTGGGTTGACTACTCTCATGAAAGGTTGGTTATCATTCAATCCCAGTCAAAGTTTGATCATCGAAAATGTTGGTTGGCTCGACGTTGAGGAGATACAACAGCTGACTAACAATGACGGCTACTTCGATATATCCATAACTCTGAGTATAGACAAACACAAGCTGATACTCACGAGGTCGAGAAACGATGTGAATGCGGTTATACAGACAGCCGCTGGACAAAATAATGTTTACGAAGCATTTAAGATTGAATTGACAAGGCTTGAGTGGTTGATGCCGTACGTAGTAGTATCGGATAAACGTAAAATTGCTTTTTTGAATTTTATCAGCAAAGATAGATCAATTACAATGAGTTTTCGCAATTGGGAGTTGTACGAGTATCCGGTGCTCCCGACTTCCACGAAACATGTTTGGTTGGTAAAAACATCCAATCAGCTGGAAAAACCACGCTTCGTCATTTTGGGCTTCCAAACCAATAGAAAAACTCAGAGAAGTGTCAACGCTAGTCTCTTCGATCACTGCAATATAAGCAATGTAAATCTCTTCCTCAGTTCTCAGTACCATCCGTCCGCAAATCTAAATTTAGACGTGCCTCGTAATTAGTATGCTGTACTGCACGATATGTATTCAAATTTCCAGAGCGTTTATTACGATAAAAATTCCGAATCTATGTTGAAAAAATTGAACTTTATTACATACATGCCTCTCACCGTTATTGATTGTTCGAAGCAGAACGAATCGTTGAAAAGCGCTCCCGTGGACGTTCGTTTAGAATTTGAACCATCAGATAATTTCCCTGCTAATACATCTACCTACTGTTTAATTTTACACGATCATGTAGTACAGTACAATCCAGTGAGCGGCGACGTTAAGAAATTTGTATAAAGGTTCGTACTCTAGAGTGAAATAATCATTTCTAATAGAGATGGAGTACGTGATGGACATGCAGGTCTTCAAGCAACCCGTGAACGACTTTGTCTTGAAGGAGTTGGCCGTAATGCCGCTCATCACAGCGGACATCAGCAGCAGCAGTAGCAGCAACGGCGAACCCATCGTTCTGCTGTTCAAGGAACCTTTTGCCTGGCACAGGCTCAACGAAAAGTATAGAAAGGAAAACGAGTGGCTCAAGCAGAATTATCACGACATACCCTGGTCTTCGGGTGACATCGACTACACCGAAGTTGGAAACGTACTTCGATCAGCTCTGCGAGAGGCTCGCATAATATTCGTGAGAGACGAGCTGCAAAAGCAGTGGCTAGAACGTTTCAAATTCGTTGTCACTAACATCTGTGTTTATGGCTATCCCATGATTCTCACGCGAAAAACCACTGTGACTGTTTGCACGAATCATAATGGCGCATACAAATCCACCTGCGCTCTGCATAACGTCAAGCTCATGAAGCAATTTTATCTCGACCACATCTACATGGAGTGGGAAGACATCTCACAAACTGTAGAATTTGCTGAATCGATATAGTAGGGAGCAAATAAAGGAGTAGATACAATGCACGCTAATACTTACAGTGCATGGTAAATTGACCCGTCAGTCTCAGCGGCAAGAGTTGTGCCTTCCGTGCGGAAGGTTTCGGATTAGATTCTCGGTTTGGGCAAATTCTTTTTCTTTTCATTTAACACACAAAAAAAATAAGGAAATGATAGGGATGGGGGGTCGGGGGGTCTATCAAATACACGGGCTGACGTAGAAATGTATATATATTCACGGGTTGGCCTATGTCGGGTGGCAGTAGCTGGAGAGAGAATACGCTGCTCTTGACGCAGGAAGCCCCTTGGCGTACGAAGGAGGTGGCGCAGAACCCTCCTAGCTTATCTGCTCAATTTTTGTCGAAGTCCTACGATACTTTATCGATTATAATACAAATTATAGAAAAGCTATGTTTTCGAGATATTATGAATATCTATATTTAAGCTTATGCTAATACTCCAACTATTACTCTGCAAAGTTTTTAAATTGTGGGCTCAATTATTAAATCTATTTGTACAAGTCGCACCAACCTAAGGTCATTGACATACTGACCGCAACGCAAACGTCCAATAGCAGACGACTACACAGTTTATTGGGCTGGTTTAGTAGCTTAAAGCTGTCATTGTTCAATAGTATTGTAAACATGTGCTTGGAAATGTCTACTTGTATACACTTGTATTATAATAATCAGATAAGTTGTTTTACTCGATATTTTATATTTTCGGGCTGACTAGAAACCATACTGAAGAGTCACTTTTCTACATAAAAATGAGTCAAGGTTAAGTCTAATAAAATGTCACATAAAGGTTTAAACATTTAAGTAGAGTGAGTAAATTATTATAAAACAATACTAGTCATACATAAAACGTATTTATCTGTGTTATGCGCATAATATACTATTATATTTCTTACATGATTACCAATATAATTTATTTTCAGATTCAAATATTCAAGCTGTATCTAAAAATATTGTTGTGGAAAAGAGGAATAAAATAATATTTATTGATATATAGAAATATTTTAGACATATTCATTGCGCGTATTACAAAAACTGAAATAAGACATAAACTTAAAGTATAAGTATACTATATTGATAATATATAATGATAAAATCCGAATCAAATTATTTTGAGAAGTACTAAGGCTGTAAATATGATTACTAATGATTCATAAAAACTTTTTAATAAAACCTTGATTATCTCAGAACTAACATTTTAATAAACTTTCCGACTTAGATATCTTCCAGGCGATGAACCAATAAATGAATCCATATAAAATTTTTTACAGTATATCTGTACTGTATTATAAACAATATGATGTAGTGATTTTTTGATTGAGTAAGTAGGCAATTATCTAAAAATGTTTATTTAAGAAATTACACCAAAAACAAGCATTTTTATCTAAATATAATAATAAAAAATCTGTATTTTAATTATCTGAGAATTTTAAATAAATTCCCTACACAAATATGTTCATGTTACACATATAAAACTATATGTTTTTGGATACTTTGGCTGGGGTACGGTTTTACAGCGATTTTAAGAGTATTTTACTGTTGTAACTGAATCAAATAGATAAAAAAGATTAAATTATGACTTTTTTACACGTAATCAAATACAGAATAGGATATAAAAGGTTCGAAAATTTAATTATAAAAATAAAAAAAACTGCTGCCAGTTCATTGACATTTAGCTTCCTCAAACTAAATTAATTGTTCCAATATGAAATTATTTGTTATAATAAATTAATTTTAAATTGCTATATCTCTTTCTAATTAGGCCTCGTCTCGTTGTATCGAAACAGTTGATCCGGTCAGCCGCGCCTGAAAACCGCGAAAACGAAACAAAACAAGCTTACAGTCGGGACAGTAGATCAGTGATCCAATAATTAATTTAATAATTATATTTATAGCGATAATAAGTAATTATTTTGTTTTTATAATGAATGCGTAATCGATATGCATCCATAAATTACATTAATTTACTCATTTAAAGAGAAAATAAATTCAAACTTAAAAGACTAGTGACTACGCTTAATTTTTAAAATTCATAAAAATTATATAAACAAACGCAAATAATTAATTCTGGCACGGTAACGTTTATATCTTGATTTATATTAATTTCTCGAAGTAAAAAAATAATTTTTTAAAATACTGATTTTATCAGTACTTTTGGAATTTTTAAATTTCGCGATAGGTGGTTGCCACATTTCAGACCCCTGACCTACGCTATAGCACCACGAGGGAACACCGTAACTATTGCAAATAAACCAACGATCCCAAACCCGAATTTCATCCTGATACACATGTTCTCCATTCCACAGGAATACGCCTGGACAACGTTGGGATGTGATTACTTACAATTATATAAAAATGTAAAATAACTATGAGACATTTGAGAAAAATAATGTACCTTAACAATTTCAGAAAATCGTAAAATTAAAAAAAAGGTTTAAATAAAAACAGGTCGATAAATCTTTGAATTTATTTTTAATTTCAAATCTTCATTAAGGGGGCACACACCTTTAAAATCTAAAACAAAAAAATTAATTAAAAATTTTTATTTTGATATTTATTTTAATAAGGGTTTTTTTTTCCTGAAAGTATACATAAAAAACTACCAATTTGTATATTTTTTACCTTCTATGCCTCCATGGCAAACCAGACTGTTTTCGAAGACTTTAAGCACTGTCCGTAAGATTCCAAGTCTACGCATGGATGGATTGGGCTAAAAATTTATGGAGATACTCATTATAGTAGTACTTTTACGAGTAGAAGTATTTTTTTATATGAACATTGTCAATATAACACTTATTTTTTAATAATTTTATCACTTTTATAGATGTAAAAAATTTTCTACTCGTTCAAATCAAAAATCCCTACGTTCGTATGAAAAGTACTACTATAATGAGTATCTCCATAAATTTTGAGCCCAATCTGTCCATGCGTACACTTGGAATCTTACGGACAGTAAGCTGAATTTGATAAAAACAACATTTAGAGTTATTTAACAATTAAGTTACAAGTTCTAATAGATATAATTTATACTCATCTTATAAATTGCAACTACTTTTTTCTTCGTTTCAATGTAGCAGACAAACATCTGCAGCAGTGTACATCAATATTTTCTGGTGCGTGGAGTCCCATGAGTCTTCCTCCTCCTTGAATAACCTGAAATGAAGAAAAAAACACAAAAATGAATAAATTGAGTAAACTGTGCTTATCATACTAAACTCTTGAGTGACACTTTCACACACTTCACTCAACTGCTTATTTATTTCATCAAAAGCCGATTGGGCAACTGGCTTGCATAGGTCCATAATCCCACAAAAAGTTGAAAGGCCAGCGTGTCCATGTCCAAGTGCACGAGCAGACAGCACAGATCTTCTGTTCACTTCATATGCATTTCCTTTGGCTTCTACTTGGTGCTGGAGTTGATCGCAGCTATTTCACCACACTTTGAGCACACAATATCTATTTTGAAACCAAGACCCTGCACACCAGATTCACTTAATTGAACACTGCCATGGCACCGCTTACAACACAGAACACTTCTAAGTTTAGAAAATAAAATTGAAGTGTCAATGATTCTGTTTGTTGTATCACTGGTGTCTCTAGCACTAGCTGTGTTTTGGAGTTTCCTCGCTAAGCTGGTGGATAGTCTTGGCTTCTTTTGTGAATCTTCCTTTTTTATCTCTTTTAGAAGACATTTTCACTACACTGATTTAAACACATTCACAAATTGTCAAATGCAATTAAAACACTGTATAAGTTCAGTACAATAAAAATATTAGCTGTGTTTACTAACAGGTAGTTTGTAAACATAAAAGCCAACTGTCAAAAGTAGCAAAAATGTACGGTTAAGGTTAGTCAAAAATTCGATCTGATTTATCGACCTTTATCTCAAACGCATGTAAGTTCAACTATTCACCTGTAGTGGCGCTGAAGGATTCTAGCCTTCAAATTGGTTCCAATCAATCAAACATTTAGTTATAAATAATAATAAAATAAATAATAATTGATAAAATACCGAATGTACGCAAAATCGGCAAAAAACTGTCTCAGTATTTATATTGTAACTTTAAAAGGAATTATGATATCTTAAAACGATTTTCGGGAGCTTATTCTACGGGAAATTTCCTATAAATAAGGTAAATAAAAAAAAAAACGATTTTTTGACAATTTAAAGGTGGTTTGCCCCCTTAAAGAGCGAAAAAAAATGAGCCCAATTTCGTAAAAACTAACCGTGTTATTCTCGATATACTCGATCAAAATCTATTTTTAAAAAAATACGTAACCTCAACTATCTCGAAACATAAAGGTCGTTGTGATCTTGGCTTAGAACTCCTTCAAGAGATATTAAAGAGCTACCGTTATGGAAAGTTTAAGATCAGATTCTTCCGACTTACTCTAGAAATCGCTACCGAATAAAAATCGATTTTTTTTACAAAAAGATCTTTCTCTTTTCAAAAGAAGAATACAAAGTATCAAAAATTTTACAAAATATTCTTCTCCATATTCCTAATCATCTCAATTTTTTTCAAAAATTTCCCTTCTTATATTTTACAGATATAATTGTTCGAAAAAAATGACCATTTCATGACTACCGAAACAAGGGAAATAGATTATTCAAAATTTCGGGCGTGAAAACATAGGTAATTTTATACTCTTTCAAGTGTATTATCTCTTAACTCATGATATTATTCCTACAATATCGAAAATCCAAAATCTAAAACTCAAAAACCGAAAAACCGAAAATAAAGAAAAACGCATAGAAAAACAAATCGAAAATTTTTTTGAGCCGTCGTCCTTAAAGAAAAACAAAAAGAAATGAGCCACGAAACATTAATCTTTACTGTGTATATACAGAGTAAAGTTGATCCACACCCATACATGCACTCAAACACAGACACACAGACACAAACACAGACACACAAACACAAACACAGACACACAAACACAAACACAGACACACAGACACAAACACAGACACACAGACACAAACACAGACACACAGAGATAAACTCCGACACACAGACATAAACACAGACACATATATACACACACACACATACGGACACACAAACATACATACAGAGGCACACAGGCACACAGGCACACAGGCACACAGGCACACAGGCACATAGACACAGATCACGCACGCACACGCACGCACAAATCTGTACACACACTCACGTATCCGTACACACATTTTCTAAAAATAGTGCACTTTGATTCCCTGCAAAACTCTTTTTTTACCATCACAAAGCTTCCTCTACGAGGAAGCAAAAATTCTCGGCATGGCGATATCCGTAAGGGGGCAGGCCTGAGTTAAATCCAAAAAAAGACTTTCCTTTTACAAGTCCAGAGAACTTTTTATGTTTAAAAGCAATTATTCTGAAAATTTGTATGCTATCGAAACACAATAATATCTTAAATTTTACCGTTGTAAAACCTTAAAATCTTGATCCTACACGTCACAATACATAATTATTTTCAATACCATATTTATTAAAGGAACTTCGATCCTCACACGATTCGGGGTAACACGATGAACAAAAATTTATTTTTTGACCGTTATTAGACTTATCTTGACATTTATTACAAAAAGAGCGGAGCACTTTTTCGTTAAAAAATCATATATTTGATGTATATATAAAAACAACGAGTGAATGTAAAATTAAATATATATATATATATATATATATATATATTCAATTTTACATTCACTTTACATTCATTTTACATTCTTACCTCCTTAGATTTGATATATATATATATATATATATATATTTAATTTTACATTCACTCGTTGTTTTTTTCGTATATTGTTACCCCCCGTGGATCCTCTTGTCCCCTTACCACCGAGTTGCGTGGGAAACCTCCCCGCTGGACAGCTGGGCTCGCCACCGCAGCAGAAAAGAAGCTCTGACGGAGAAAGCGAACAGAAACGCTCGCAAATACCGGTAGGTGTTGGGTGGAAGACCATCCGCTGCGCACTAGGGAGACGTTCGCCGACATCAATAAGCAATATCTTATTGATCAAATAAATACTTCCATTATAATGTATATTTATACATATCATACATACACGTTCATAATTTGAAAAAAACATCCACAATTCTGCATGCAGAATTTCTAAATTTTTACGAATTCTCTTTACAGAATTTCTGAATTATTCTTTCAAATTCGGAATTAAGAATGTTTAAAAAAAATATTATCTTATTCCAAATTTAGAATTTCCGAGAATAAATTATTTATTAATATTTTTGCATTTTTACTGTTACACACTTACGCGTATACGATCGCGTGTACGTAAGAAGGACGAAGCAACATAAAATATAATAATGCGCATAAATATGTACTTTGGTTATAAATTTATAATTATATTGTAAAGAACGTATATTTATATTTAGGAACTGCTTGTATATAGATAATAATATGTAGCCCATCGGAAATTAATTTATGAGAATATAAGTAATATCTTGTTCAGAAAATTTCTATTTTAGAGTTCTATTTGCTGAATTTCTGATGATTCCGTTCAAGTTTGAAATTCAGAACTTCTACATTTTTTAAATTCTTCATTTTAAATATATATATATATATATATATATATATATATATGTACATATACATGTACATATATATATATATATATATATATATTTAAAACGAAGAATTAAAAAAATGTAGAAGTTATATTATATATATATATATATATATATATATATATATATATATATATATATATATATATATATATATATATATATATATATATACACTTATGCATGTACATATATATATTTAAAACGAAGAATTTAAAAAATGTAGAATTTCTGAATTTCAAACTTGAACGGAATCATCAGAAATTCAGCATATAGAACTCTAAAATAGAAATTTCCGAAAGTTTCTGAACAAGAAATTACTTATATTCTCATAAATTAATTTCGGATGGGCTACATATTATTATCTATATACAAGCAGTTCCTAAATATAAATATACGTTCTTTACAATATAATTATAAATTTATAACCAAAGTACATATTTATGTGCATTAACATATTTTATGTTGCTTCGTCCTTCTTACGTACACGCGATCGTATACGCGCGTAAGTGTGTAACAGTAAAAATGCAAATATATATATATATATATATATATATATATATATATATATATATATATATATATATATATATATAATATATGTACGTGGTGTGATATAAAAAAGTACATACACATATATACACAAATGAATGGTACAGACACCACTCTTTTTTATCTATAATTATAATAATAAAAAACTAACTTTTTTATCGGCTATACCTGTAGAACAGTCATAATCACATCCTCCTTACGCAGCACACTTTTTCAGAAAATAAACTAAAATTAAAAATTGCTTAAAGTATTCTTGATAATATTATTTTATGAATTATTACACAAACACTTCAAGGTTTGTGCGCATTGTGGACACATCCATACACGCACTTATAGCAATATTACCACTTATTGTTCTGCTTCTTATGTTGACGCCAATAACGTTTTTTACAGTGGCCACAAAAATCACTGCGTGTTATTTTCTTCCTTTCTTTGAAATCTTCTTCTGTTACCTTTATCAATTTCTGTAACGTAAAATTATTCTATGGATATTCAGTTACAGAGAAACCACGGAATTCGAAAGATGCACTGCTACTGCTACTGCTATTGGATACGGCAATTCCACTGATAACACTTCAGAAGTTGATTCTTCTTGGTTAATCAGAACTATATTTTTATTGTTAATAAAATATTCTATATACTATTATTTTCTTCATCCACTGTCGGTATCTCCAAAATTGCTTCCTCAGTTCTACTCACAGGTAACTCACAACTGCGACGATTGGTTTTATGTAAATGCATTGTAAGTAATGTACACTGCGCAAGATGAACAAGCACTGCTGCTTGACCTTCACAGGTTTGACGCTGTGGTAGTTTTCCCATGGTGCAAAACTGTACGTTGTATTGTACTGCCGTGATTCATCTCTGCGACAGATCACGTAAGAATTTTATTCCCATATAGCAACACGTGTAGCTGACTACCCTTTTTAGTTACAGTTGCATCCCTGCACTGTACATTACTGTTTTTTGTTTTAACAATCGATAATAGATACCTTAAAAATGTATAGTTTTATCAGTTCACGGGATTACAATTTTTGTAGCTACATATACGCCTTAAACAATATATCGAAAATTTTTACTTTGATCACCTCGCGGGATTACTCTTTTTTGATATTTAGATATAAGTCTTTGTCAACCGTGTATTTAGATTTTGTCCATCATTTTTTTTGACACCCGATAATCGATATCTTAAAAATATATAGTTTGATAAGCTCGCGGAATTCCACTTTTTTGTACCTAGATATAAGTCTTTGTTACCCGTATATTTAGATTTTGCCCATCATTTATTTTGACAATCGAGTATCGATATCTCGTAAATTTATAGTTCGATCAGCTCGCTGGATAACACTTTTTTGTAGTTACAACTAAACCATTAGAAATAATATATTTAGAATTTTATCAGAATTTATTTTTCGATATGCGACAATTAATAATTCGATAATATATTAATTAATTCGCGGGACTTCACTTTTATCGCACAACTCGATGTTGACAGGTCAGAGGCTTGAAAGCTACTAAACTGTGCTGCTTACCTTTATTTTCTTAATTCTCCGAGAATCATGACTAACTGCGCACGTGTGCTCTTGAAGATGATATTGTTTGGGTTAAATATCGCTCTTCCGCGAAGAAGACTTTCTGCGAAATAAAATGCAGTCGTAGCACCTCGTCATACATAATTGAAAGTAATGCGAAGCAAAACACGTACAGTCGCGTTCTTGGAATATGGTGAAGGCTTATGATAATTTCTCAGTATTAACAGAATCAGCGCGAAATCTGATAACGCTGACAAAGGCTCACTCGCCACTCTTGTGGCTCGTCTGCCAGAGACAAAGGACATATGAAGGTATAGCGTACGAGATTTAGGAGAAGATCATGTGGCACTCATGACTCGTTATTGTAAAAAGTCTTTTCGTCGTATATTAAAAGCGAAGAGCTAGCATTTTCACTAGAAAAGAATATATGCACGTGTTCATCATCAGTAGAATCAGCAAAAAGTGCGTTGGGTCCCGATTCAAGACCCCCCCTCCATGTATGTTTCAGTATCTTTTCGTCAGTCAAAGTCGACAAACCAAGTTCGTAAAAAGAAATAGACAGTGTTAGTTTTGCGTTTTTGGTAAAAATATCAGGGCATGCTCTTTATATTGCCGAAGATAAACAGTCACATATTCGTACAATGCGTGGTAGAGTATGGTATTCCAATCTTCAACAGTTATCTGTAGAGATTCTATACAGAAAGCTGCATTCTCTCTTGCTTCATTGTAGATCAACAACGATATATCACATGTATTGTGTCGGCCGTTTCCAAAATCAACATCTTCTCTCGATTGCCATGGATGCAATACGGCAATGGAACGATCAGGTGAAATCACTAGCTGCTCGAATGATTCATCATTACCGTAACTACTAATATCTTACATTCTAAAAGATTCTCATTTATTTTGCAAATAATTTTATTTATTAATCTTTTAGTAATCAGGTCAATGTTAAACGATATCGAGGGGGACGAGTTTATATTGAGATTTGATGAACAAACCTTACCGTCGACATGAAATGAAAACAATCGTAAGTATTAAATGTGCTATAATAATTATACTTTTCAATTATTGCTCATTTGCATACTTCAGTTTTAGATACTGAGATGGGTTCTGATGTAGACCAGAGAGAGTCAACGGAAGATACATCATCCCTGAACAATGGTAAGTATTGCAATATAAGACTTCGAATAATAATTTAGAATTATAATGGCACGCCCAATACTTTAGTTTCATAAACAACTCTTGATGTATCCATCAATGGTGATAACGGTACAACACCAAATCGTAAATATTGAATGCACTATGATAAAATAATTAATGTTTCTACTATAAAGTATCAAGATACTTAAGTATTACAAAAATCTATACCACCACCAGTAAGATCAAGATAATTTTATCAATAGGAGCGGTATACGTAGAAAACGCAGAAGACAACGTAGCAGCAGCATCAGTACCAGTAGGAGCAGTAGCAGCAGTATCAGTAGAAGTATCAGTAGCAGTAACAGTAGCAACAGCAGCAGCACAGACACAGCTGACGACGATGACGACGAAGAAGGTAAGATCGTATAAATAGATAGAGATTGTTTTTAATTTGTATTTACGTAGTATAAAAAAAATTTAATCTTACGGGTAATTATTTACAGTTCGGAGAAAGCGTGCGACCTCGATTCATAATTTAAAATGAATCAGTATGCTTACATCGTCGGTTTGGATATTAAGGGAGAGAACCCGACGGAATCCGGTCACAGCCCCTGGCGAACACAGATATTTACAATTGATTAGAATGTTGTGTGGGAGATCTCCATTGACATCTTTGTAGCAGAGGTGCACAAACCGATTTCATAGGAGTAACAATCAATTCGGAGCGATGCAATTACGGTGGACTCTGGTTATAATTCAGACCTATTAAGGATTTTGTCGTTGAAGATCTTTGGAGAATGTTATTTAGTGCGGTGCAAAGTGCAAGTGAATTTAACATTCATGACAGACTGTCTATCAATTGTTCAATTGTTGGTGGTGTCGTGGCACGTCGACGGGTACGTATGACTGAAGAGTCAGTGAATAAAAAATCTATTCTTACAATCAGTAACGATGATGATCTTTGTCTACCGCGCAGATTAGCTACTGCCTATGACTATGCTGTCAGAGGTCAAATACGCACAGGTGATTTACATCGCTTTTGGAACCAGATCGGACACAGTCAATCAAGAGCTCAGAAAAGTGCTACCGAGGAAATTTTAAATTTGGCGAACGTTTGGGTACCAATTGAAGGATGCGGACTTGCAGAAATTGGTATGTGTCAAGATTTTTGACCACTCGCGGTACAGCCATAGTAGTGTATAACTTTTCGACGTTTACGCGTGGAAACCCACCGCTCTATGACGGTTCGCGCGTTATCATCGACACTTACGGCTGTATAATTCATACATTCGTGGAACTATAGTTGACATTTTCTCAAAGGCATCCCATCATCATTCACTTTCGGTAATATTCATTACTCAGAACGTCTTTCATCATGGTAAAAGCCAACGCGATATAACTTTGAACGCGCAATATATTGTCGTAGTCAGAAATTTGCACGATAGATCTCAGATACAGCACCTCTCGCGTCAACTGTGACCGGAAGATCCACGATTTATGCAGGAAGCCTACTGGGACGCCACTTTAAAACCGTACGACTACCTCTTGCTAGACAAGAAACAGAACACACCCGACAATTGTAGATTTCGCACCTGTATCTTTGCGGTCGACGAGCAGCACTACGTCTACGTATCACGCAAGAAACAAAAAATCAAGGGCAGTGATACATCGAATCACGTGCTGATCGTGTCTCTGTGATGGCTCCATCGCATCGCAGCAGCAGCATCAGCAACAAGAGGCAGCCCTTTGTGCATAAGCAGGCGTGTATTTTAAAGGCTCTCTATCATCTGAATGAAAAACAGCGAAAGGTTCTATTGCAAACGGCTGATGCAAAATTGGTTCGACATATTTGCGAGTCCGCTCTGAATGTGCTGATAGGTAAGGTGCCTCTAGAGAGAGGACACAAGTCGCGCTTACGAAAACGCATGAAAATTCTACGAAAGTTGTCCGAACCCTGCCTCAGTCTGACGCAAAAGAAAAAATTCATAGTGCAACGCGGTGCTCGTGATGGAACGGATAATTTGAAAAAGAAAAGTGTGCATGTACACAATGAGCATCAGCACCAGCAGCAGCAGCAGCCGCCGCAAACCGCCGACGACGACGACAGGGTTACGTCGAATCTGGAGCGAATCGAAGAAGAGTATCGAATCGACGCGAGTATCGTTGAGAGTATACTTGCAATGTTTAGAAAAAAGCTGGTCAAGTTGTGCAAGGCTTACGGGCAAGTGGTAACATTAACTGGGATACTCATGGTGCTGTAACGATATTCAATTTGCTAATGTCTACGCGAGCCGTTTATCCCACGCGAATTAATCGGTAACAAATGAGTTTGGGATAACGTAGTTTCTCGTACGCCACCATCAGGTGGCTCTGTGATTTTACTCCCCCCAAAACATTCTACGCCAGATGGCTCTGCTGATAAATTTCATACGCTACGCCACAAGCCTGCTGCTGGTGATGCTACTGCTGGCCCCAGTAATGCCAGCAACAGCGGATCGTTTTTTCGCGACGCCGTCAGTAGCATGGAGGATACCGAGCAGGAAGAGTCGGAAGATAGTCGAAAACGAAAGACTACCAAGGAGTGTCTTAGAAAGAAAAAGAAGAGAGTTTCAGCACCAGGTGTACAGGTTACGTCATGGCGTCGACTGAGCGGCCAGTTCGATCCGAAGAAGAAGAGGCATCCGGTAAAGAAGAAGAAGACAAAATAGTAGAAAGGCTTGGTTAAGAAGGAAAAAATAGTGCATCGGACGCCATGATTGATCTATTAACGTTCGAAATGCACGTACCTGGTTACAGATTTTGCAGACCGGGTGCTAAATTGGCGGAACGTATCTAACGCGGTGAAGTCGGCATCAATCCGTTAGACATTGCGTGTCGTGAACAGGACCTAATCTATTCCGACAAAAAAGTAGATCGACGCAAAGCCGATCGTGTTTTGGCAGAATATGCTTTCTCGCGAATGCTCGCAGACGAAACACGCACGGATCAGCGAACACTGCCTATGATGACAGCTTGCTGCATGATTAGCATGATAACCTTTGAGAAATTTTTTTCGCGCATGTGGTCTGCACTGAAAAAACGTAAAAATAAAAACAAAATGAACAAGAAGGCAAAAAAGGACAAAAAAAGTTTAAAGTTCAGATTAAAAAGGATAAAAAAGAAAAAGTAAAGAAAGAAAGGATTAACAGTGAGTGAAAATTTTGAAAAACTATATTATACCCTGTCGTATCCAGCTGCGTACGCGGCCATGGATAAAATTTTTCGAGCCGCTAGCGGTAGAAGCAAAAGAACCGACCGCCGGACAGTCGCTGAATGGCTTGAGAGCCAGGATACGTACAATTTGCATTGACCTGTTAGACGACGATTTGTACGACGCAGTTACAATGTGCGATATTTGGATGATGTATTGGAAGCTGATTTAATGGATATGAGAGACTTGAAAACTTACAAGGATGGTTACAGTCACATTTTGACGGTCATCGACGTTGTTGGTAAATATAGTTGGCTAGAGCCGCTCAAGGAAAAAACTTTTCGAAGCGACTCTCAGGGGATTCGCCGCCTGTTATTCAGAAGCGAGGGACGAAAACATGACTGCCTTCAAACGAACAAGGGTACTGAATTTATCGATCGCAACACACAGGAGGTTTTACGTAAGAATGGCATAGCTCATAGAGTGGCTCGGAGTCCGAATAAAATGCAGCTATTGCGGAGAGATTGATAAGAACTATTAAGGAACGAATTTGGCGACACTTTACTTACACAAATACCCGAAAAGATATCGATGTTTTGCAGAGAATCACAGAGTCGTACAATCATAGTAAGCACTCGGCCACGAAGATGACCCCGGCCTCTGTGACTTTATAAAATGTTGCCAAAGCACAGAGAAAAAGAACTTGGGTACGGTCACCAAAATTTTAGGCGGGCTCGGTTCAAGCCTGGTGACTTGGTTCGCGTCAGTCGTGCGAGAACCATCTTCGATAAGGGATAGAAGGTGGGTGGAAATGTGTATTTTTTAAAAGATTTATCAGGCGAATGCATTCACCGTCACTTTTACACCAAAGAACTGAGTAGAGTGCGAAAAGATTTAAGTGCGGTATCGTTCGAAATCGACAAAATTTTACGTAGTAGCGGCAAGGATCGCTCAAATAAATATTTCGTTAGCTGGAAAGGTTACCGCGAAAAGTTGCATTCTTGGGTCAAGGCCACCCAAATTTCACAGAAATGAAGGATCAGTTTCACATTATTCTGCCTAGCAACAGCAGCATGAATTATTTCTCGGAAAACACTAATACGCATTATATTATTCACCGATTACAAGGTTCATGGTCAGTTACAGTTACAGAGGTACATATTCCGCTGATGTTTCAACACATGTCCTCGGACAAAGAAGACAGAGCGATTTCGTTGAAACGAATACCCCCCTCGAGGCTCCAGTCGAACCAGCTCAGAGTGGAAAATTTTACAATTGATGAATCGCTGGTTCGACCAGGAAACTACAAAGATATTTATACTCTAGTGAAGGAAATAAGCAACTTGGAGTGTATAAAGCGTTATTTGTAGATAACGGTTAAGTGTGGTTGTTACGTCACGGTCAACAGAGTTTGCGCAAAAACTAGCTGCTTTCAATTTAGTCACGAACTCTGTTTATCGCGGAAATTGCGAAAAAGATTGGGCTTTGAAAGGCCAAAACGTAACATTATTGCTGGTGATAAGTGCATGATAGCGGCAGGTAGGCCGGCGAGACTCTCGAATGGATTACCAGATATGCTCATGATTTACAGCGACATCTGTGAGCCATACGTGACAGGTAATGTTCAATCGTGATTGCTGCGGGCTGTATCTATGAATACCGACAATGACGAATCTGGTACTACAAAAATCAAGAATTTCTCCCCACCAATCTACTTACCATTGAGACCATTGAAATTGATATAAGAGATCACTCCGGTCAACCGATACCATTCGATTACGGGACACTCACTGTAACACTGCATTTCAAGAGAATCGATTAGATGGATCGCTACGAAGAATACTTTAACAATCAAATTGGTTTCGGATATAGTGTGGGAGGAGGAGGTACCTATGGAGGGGATCCATATAGTGGTGGGGTTTGGCGTATTTACGTTGGCACTCCCTAACAAAGAGGTCACGGTGGTATTGGCTCTTTCTTATCCGGTATATTTCGCAGAGTTCTCCCACTCATCACGCGGGGTGCTAGGACTGTTGGTAAGGAGGCTGTGCGTACAGGTATGAACATTATGTCGGATGTCGCGACGCGTAACACGTTTATCAGATAGTCGCTTCGCAGTCGTACCAGAGAATCCGGTGCAGTTCTCAAAAGAAAGGCTGATGAGAAGTTGGACAAGTTGATGGAGGGGTCAGGATATAACATGTCGCGCTACGGGAATCCATCTCAGTTGCAATTGCTCGGTGGTCCCGTCACTGTAAGTAAATGAAAGAGTGGCGCGAAAGAACGCAAGACAAATAGTGGTGTTATGAAAAAGAGGTAGCAGGAAGAAAAATTAAACAACACATAAATAGGAGAAGAATAAGAAGAAGTCGACTAGAAGAACGACGAGAGATATTTATGACAGTTAACAACAACAAAAAATGGCTTTCTTACATACCCACTCGTGCGAATGTTTAATGTCGGAGATGTTATTGTTTGAGGTTCCTTCGACCCAGACAACTATCGAGGGTTCAAATTGGATACAATACAAACCAATATCGTCATTAACGGATAACTCACCTATAGAATTTGTGCTCCCAGGCAATAACGATGAATACATTGATCTTGCTTACACTATGCTCAGATTTCGTGTAAGCTTAAGATGCAGCGTAACCGAGGACGATCTAGCAGATGCAGATAAACCAGCGTTCAGAAGCGTAAAATCCAAAACGGACCCTGCTAATAATTTCATGCATTCGCTGTTCAATCAAGTGTATGTGCTTTTCAATCAAAAACCTGTATCAAACGCTGTTAAATTATGGACCTGCTGCAAAATCTTCTCATCTGACGAGTCTATTGTGGTGCAACGATGCCGCTCAAAATATGGACGATGTTCGAACTGAGACTCAAGGACTTGTTCAACGACGGAAATTGTTGTCGACTACAAATTCCGTCGACATGATTGGTCATCTTCACTGTGAAGTATTTAATCAAGAATAGCTCTTGATAAACGGTGTAGAGGTAAGAGTGCGCCTAGTCAAGTCTCGCGATAGTTTTTCTCTAATGGATCCTACGACATATTTTTCAATACATATCAAGGAGGCAAACCACTTAGTCAGACGCGTAAAGATTAATTTGGGTGTATTTTTGGTTCAGGCTCAATCTCTTTCAAAATCAACTGCCAAATATCCTCTCACGCGTGAATAGGTTAAAGCTATTACGATGCACAGTGGTATATACGACGAAACTTTGGATAATATCATACTGGGTCAACTACCGAAAAGACTCATTATCGGTTTTGTAAATAACAAAGCTTTTAACGGAAATCGAGCATTTGAAACATTTAATTTTGAACATTTGTATATAAACTTTCTATGTTTGTACGTTGATGGTGTACAAGTTCTCTCCAAACCGCTGCAACCCAAATTTAGAGCCAAAAATTTGTACGTGGATGCGTACTGCACAATATTTTCTGGTACAGGTATAAACTTTCTCAACGAAGGTAATCAAATAATGCGCTAAGCATACCCTTACGGTTACTGCCTCTTTGCATTTGTTTTAACTCCCGATTTATCGGCTAACGACTATAGTCATTGGAATTTGATTAAATACGGTAGCATTACATTGGATGTACGATTACGTGAGGCTTTAAGAAACACGGTAAATTCTATCGTATATACAGAATATGATATTATTTTAGAAATTGACGCATCACGTCAAGTCATTGTCGACTTTAGCGGTTGAAATAATGACGTGTAGATAGCGTTGCACTTTCGTCTATATATACGCCCACCAATGCCACATTTCGCACGTCAGTTTATTTCAATCTGCGATCGCTGTCAAAAGCTTTGCTGTATAAAACATGGATGTGATAATTGATATTCAGTTTTTTGAAGGCGCGAAATATAAAAATATACCAAAGGAAGTTGCCGTAGCATCTCCTAATGACAACTTCAGTAGCCACTGGTTAGTTACTCCTACAACATCGATTGATCAATTAAGCGAGGACATTCGGAAATAGAACTATTGGCTCACCTAGCATCATCACGGACTTGACCATTTCGACGGAGAGGTACCTTTATCGATTGTTCAAAAAATTTTAAGAGAATTTTCGAAAAGTGTGCAATAAATATAAAAAAAAAATTTCAATCTAGAATACGAAAGAGAATGTCCGACTTTTAATCAGTTATAGTCCGACGTGTATTGCATTTATCACGCTGTCAAACCTTATTACAAAAATTACCGTTGCGCTTTGAATAACGTTCGTCGACTAAAATCGTGATTGTCTGCGAGTGTTTTTCAAAATTGTAAGAACCCTGCCGAAATTTGTAATGGACAGCCTTCAAATATTGAAAAACCTTTCCCGAATCCGTTCGCATACTGTCGGTATATTTCCTGCAGATTAAATTCCCAATCGGTGGACGTATGCGGTCAATATTGTATTATCTTTTTACGTTACATGAGTGGCGGTTTGGGTTTCGATATATTTCTTGGAAATTTTTCTGACGACTTGCAGAAAAATGATAGCGTGGTAAGACACTATGGACGATATAAAAACACGCACAAAAGTTTCATTGGAAACGGCGGATGCATAATAATCAAAAACAGGATGTATTAAATACAAAAATTTACAAGCTATTATAACACTCTAACCTGAAAATCACAACTTTGATATGATTTTTCGGCGCTCGTGGTATACAACACAGTTCGAGACTAGTGCGTAGGTGGATATTTACCTCGTGTGACTTTTAGCTCTCGCTTCGCCCGAGCGATAAATGTCACATGAGGTAAATAATCTGAGTTTCTAACTACGAAAACATTAGTGAATTTTCGATCAGCTAAATGTTGAAATAAAAGTTATTTACAGTATGCAAATAGCATTTCTATACATTGTATTATCTTCAGGAATGTAAATTTTTAAATTAAGTTGTAAAAATCTCTGAAATAACCTCAAATACGACAACAAAAATACCAAAAATACTTTTGACTATTGCTAAGTTAATAGTAGTTATCAGGTAATAAACAATATAATTATTATAATAACACATGTATTTTTGTATACCTTGTTTTGTCAGTAAAAATATAATATCTGAATACAAGATGCATCATATCATTAAACCGTAAAAAATTCATTGTAAAAACTTTGATCTTTTAACACAATTTCATGCATACACAGGCGATAATATTAATGAATTATATATCGTATACCTTTCTATGTTAAGGGCACACTTCAAAATGTTAATATATATATTTCTTGTGATTTATTTGGATGGTATATATTACAGGGTGTATACATATATTATAGCATTATTTACATTTTTATATTGCACTCTTAGCGTTAGCGACATCTTTGATGTTATATATAAATGAAAAATTCTGATGTTTAAATATATGAATATATTGATATGTGTTACTCAACTACACAAGCAGAAAATCAATTTTTACTTTAGGCTTTGTAACAGTGTTTCACAATATATACATAAAAATGAGATTTCTTCAAAATGGCGAAAAGTGGAATTAAGTTGTTATGACTTGAAGCCACACATTCATACTAAATATTAGAAGTGCCTCTTTTTCGATTGCTTAAATTATAACGTAAGACCACTATAAAAAGATGTTTAAACAAATTTTTTCAACGTAAACTTCTACGTAAACTAATGAACATTAATAGTCGAACGCTTATGAGGAATTCAAGTTTTATTATTTTATAGATCCTAAATTGTACGCGAAACATTTCCAACAAGCAAAAAAGACTTTTTTGTACATCAATTTTTGTTATGGAACGCTGATCATTGATATAACATTTTTTTACGTAATAGAATGTTAAGTATAGAAAAAGAGCTTTAATTTGAGACATACCGCGTTTGAAAAAGATTAACCTTTAGAGAACGGGAGTGGTCGATATATCGACTAAATGGTCGATATAGCGATTACTCCTGTCCTCTAAAGGTTAACAAAATCACAAGTTATAGAAGATCATAGATAGAAAATAAACACGAAAAAACCACTAAATTTCATGATTTCCCATTTTTGACTATTCTTTCATGTTTATTCTCTATCTATGGTCGTTCATAACTTTTGATATTGTTAATCTTTTTTAACGGGATACATCTCAAATTAAAGTTTTTTTCTATACTTAACATTCTATTATGTGAAAAAATATTTGCACCATTGGGAGTTAAGTGATCGTTATAATGAACCGTGTATGAAAATAAAAAAAAAAGTGTATCACAAAGCCTTTTTTGCTTGACGGAAATTTTTCTCGCGCGTCTTACGCCCCATACTATAAGAAAACTCGAGTTGCAGAGGCGTGTATCATCATTTACTTTTCGTCACTTTTAGAACCACTTTTCGGTCGATTTTTTCTAGAATTTCTCAATAACGAATTCTCAAAAAAATGCATTTTTGGGGTCCAATAAAGGCAAAAGAAATTTGAATGCTCAGGTTTCCAAACCTTTTCTATCTTGTTTTAGGGGTCAAATTCTGAAGAAAAACGCATTTGAACAATGAGAATTAGGCATGTAACTATATTCTTCAGGCAAATTAGGTGTTTTTACGTTTTTTTAAGTATAGCAAATAAAGGCTTTTACTGTGCAGTTATTAACTGTAGACAAAAAAATTAACAATTCTTTACCTAAAAGGTATATAAAAGATGAAACTTTCTAAAGACAAATTGTTAAATGGTTTATAATATCTACAAACTGCAGCAAATGAACTTGAGACTTGGTTACGAACAGATTCAGAAATTATAAATACTCGATCCATACACAAATGGAGACTAGAAGAAGAATACGGTAATGGTGCGGTTCACGAGTTAATGTAGTTTTTCCACTACATTTGACATATTATGTGGGAAAGATAATGGAAGAAAGCGGAACGCTCTTAAGGGAGTACCAAAGTCAATTAAGAATTTAAATTTCGCGCCATAAAACTACCCACTAAGAAATAACTATTTTAATGTAATTAAAGATAGAAACTTAATTAAGCAAACTGATGACTTACTTGCCCTCCGTTGTATTATAATCTATCCGCTTACAAATTTCCAAGTGAAAATTTCAATAGCTCGACGAATAAAGTTTGAAGAATATCTTTATAACACGTCGTTCAACTTTATTCGTCGAGCTATCGAACTTTTCACTTGAAAATTTGTAAGAGGGATAGATTACAATACAAGTATCTCGTCATTTTGCTTAATTTAGTTTCTATCTTTAATTCCAGCTAAAAGAGTTTTTTCCGGTCGGTAATTTTTTAGCGTAAAATTTGAATTTTCAATTGATTTTCGTACTCCCTTAAGCTGCATGACGGAGATCGAGGCAAAACTTCTAAAGTATATTTTAATATCTTATTTATAATTACCAATAGATAAAAACCATAAAATTAAGATTAAATATCCCAAATTCTTAATATGAGTAGTATATAATAAGCTAAAAAGACAGCCTATTCTAATTTCGACAATAAGTTAAAGATATGTTTTTGCTCGCGGATTTGAAAAAAAACTAATTTCTTAAATTTTATAACTTAAAAAATAGGTCAAAAATTCGCTTCATTAACTCCATTATTATTTTCAAACTGTACGTTAAACATAATAAGGCCTAAATTACTTCGTAAAAAAATATAAGAATAAATTAAATATCATCCACATACTTTTGGAGCATCTGTTCCCACGTGAAAAGTTCCACATGGTTACTATACGGAAATCATATGGATTCCAGGTGATTTCCACATGATTACCATATGGTATCTTATGGGAACCACATAGGAAACACGTGGGATTTTTTAAAGATTTCCCAGTGCGATCCCAGTTGAATACACATGGTTCCTGTATAAATTTTAAATGATTTCGACACGATCAACTAGAAAATATAAATATTTAATCAAATAAGCTAGATGGTATTTACGTGGAAACCATGTGGTAACCACGTGGTCCTTCTGAGTATTCCATGATTCTATACAGTCTGTTCAACAAAAAAGGGTACGGCGCTTTCTGCTTAAGTTTTAACCGAATCAAATAAACTTTGCCTGTGTTAATACCTCCAACATTTCTTTTCTTAAACTCTTCTTCTATCTCTGCGATATAAAGGCAAAACAGGATCGTACTCAGAACACAACCCTGTCTTAATTCTTTTCTAGTCCAGAATTCTGATAATAAACAATTTCCCATGCTAGTTCTTACTTTTGTTTCCTCGTAAATTCCTTTTATTTTTTCGATCAGGTAATCACTTATCCCCATTTTCTTCATAATTTTACAAAGAGTCTCTCTATCTATTGTATCGAAAGTCGCTTTCAGATCAATAAACATTGAGTAAACCTTTTTTTCATTTTGCTTTGCCCTCTATACGATGTGATTTAATATAAGAATATTATGTATTGTTGCTCTTCCTTTCCTAAAACCTGCTTCTCCCTCCGGTAGTAATATTTTATGTTCCACTTATTTCTCAAGTTTCCTTCTTATTATCTCGGTGGATAACCTGTAAGCTGTTGATAGCAGCGATATGTCTCTATAATTTTTAACCTTATTAGTGTCCCTCATCTTGTGTAACGGAAAGATGATCCCAGTCTTCCAGTCCTCTGGCATTTCATCTCCATCCCAGATTTTTGCTATTACACATATTAATCTATTTAGTAGATCTTCTCCTCCATATATCTACGCCTCATTTGGGATTTCATCAATTCCAGCCGCTTTTCTCTTTTTTAACACACCCCACGTCCCTTTTATTTTTCTTGCTGTTATCTGTTGTTCTTCATTTCGTGTTTCTTCTCTTATTCTTTTTTCTCCTACCTTTCTCTCTACTGTATGCTCTAATAGAGTTTTAAAATAGTTTATCCATGTCTCTTCATTTATGTGATTTTCTTTTTATTCTGATTTTCGTAAAATTTTGATTTTGATTTTGCGTGTCTTTATTTTCTACTATGCTCTGATATCCCTCTGTTTCCTTACTTACCTCATTTTCCTGTTTTCTTTTTTCCTCTAATAATCTTTTCTCTAAGCTTTCTTTATCTTCCCATCTAATCAAAGAATTTTTAAAGAAAATTTTACCGAAACCTATCTTTAACTGCCATCCTTTTGCTTTCTTTTCCTCACGCACTTATTTCTTCTTGCCTCTTTCTTTCATCATAGTTCCAATAATTTTCAATGAAAACCTTAGATCCAGCTAGTTTGTTTTCGTTTATTACCATTTCTTTTTCTTCTACTCTACTCAATTTTACAACTACTACCTTGCCTCTAATCCACACACTTTTTACTTCTACTTCTACACATACCCTCCCTATTAAAAAACTAGAAACATCATCAATTTATCTACCTTTAACCATTTCTTTGCCAAGACCTCTTATCGCTATTATGTCCTGTTTATCTTTTTTATGCTTTTCCGTAAGCATTTTTTTCATTTGCCATACTTCGCGTTCTGATTTGCTATACCTACTCAAAGAGTTCTACGTGGACCCATGCCTCGAGCCGATATCCGTGGCTCCATCTTGCGTGTCGATTAACAACCTCGAGCCAGACTCCAGCCCCGCCCGTCATTGTTCTATTCTCTCCCTCTCCCTCTCTTCCCAATCGTCCATCCTTCTCTACAGTTTTTCCATTCTTTCTATCAATTCTACATATCTCGCTTTTAATTCAATCTTTGTCTTTTCAATTTATACTGCTACTTGCCTTATTTTTCATACCTTTTCCATAATATAATCTTCTCTTTGAATTCCATCTCGCTTTCAGAAAAAGCCACATTTCCTACAAGCTTTCCATCCAAGGTGGTTTGAGTGCTCTCTCCTGCCTTGTTTTTGCTTCTATCAGCTTTTCCGCCCTTGTCTCCTTTCTTATCTTCCTCACGCCTCTGCTTGTTGACATCGTTCTTATTTCTAGTGTTCATACTTTCCCTTTTTTCAACACAACTACTACCGCTACGTCAAATGCACGCTCATATACCCACTTCTAACCTCACTTCTTTATCGCGATTTTAATTTGCTTATTGCAACCGTGATTTTGCTTAAACAGCCAAAATTTATCAATCACTTAAAACTTTACACTCTAATTTGTACTATAATCACAAATTTATGTATCCCATTTTACAGAAACCTTGTAAAAATAAAAAAAAATAAAAATTCGCGGAGACGCCTCGTACACGTGCATTTACTCCTGCGCCCTCTAACCAAGTCCGTATCGATCCATCATCAAGTGGTCAAATTTTTTCGCTTTCAAGATCCGTTTTGATGAAATGTATTACTACTAGATATTGGGTAATTAGTTGTCGAAGTACTAGACTTCGCTCGAAACGCATAATCATAACAAATCCAAAAAGTAACATACCATACGTAAACTATGTAGATTACCATACCTATTATTTACAATCAATTACACACATCCCAAAACTTACTTTTTTCTAGCATCCAAAAGGAAACTTTTGAATTCTACCTTACCTATTGACGAAATTTTTATAACAGTTATATACGCTTATATACACGATCTAAGAATTTCTGTGATACATATCTAGATGCAGCAATGAGTAAAGCTGACCAAATACTCGTCGTGGCAAAGTCTAAGATATTAGAATCTAAAAAATGGTATGTTTGTACATAATAAATGTTCGTTTGTAACTTTCATCGGTCAACGTTCAGGTGCTTCTATTCTTATGTTTTCTTAAGGTTCAGCTTGACGAAATGTATTAATTTTGCTCATTAGAATCAGAGAAGTCGAAGTAATACATTTCGCTTTGTTTTGCATACTTAGAAAAGATCTAAAAAATCACATATGGAAACTATGCTAATAATAGCATCTAGTAGTGCATAATGAAATTCTCAGCTGTCAATTCTTACTTTTCAGGCATTATTCACTTAGAAAATTATAAGTGCTACCTGATCCATTAACGAGTTTTTGATTAAACAGAATTTGCTGAATTATATACTTGATCCAATATTTTAATTGATACATTTTGATACGTAACAAATGAAATGTTTGTACTTATGAAATGTTCGTTGGTAACTTCCATCGCTCAACGTCTAAGTGCTTATATTTTTATATTTTCTTGAGGTTCAGCTTGATTATTTTAATTTTTTAAGGTTCAGCTGGACGAAATGTATTAATATTGCTTATTAGAAATAGAAAATTATTCGCACTATATTTTTGTACGTAGCTTGTATCGATCCAAATTCAAGTGCTCAAATTTGGCTGTTGAGCCCCGTAGTGACGATATGTATAACTACTGCGTATTGGGTATTTAGTTATCGAAGTAATAGATTTCGTTTAGAACGCATAATTGGCACAAGTCCACAAAGTAACATGCGTAAACCATGTAGATTACAACATCTAATATTAATAATAAGCTTTCTTAACGTACCATTATTTACATATTTTACAGTATACACGTGTGTCATATAAATTATATAATTTGTCTTCTTCTCCACTGAAGAATCTCAGGTGAGATTTCACCTGAGATTTTTCAGTAGGGTTTGTTGCACTCTTTTTTCCTTTTTAATCTCATCTTTACGTGCTGTCGTTTCTCCTTCCATTTTCTCCCTCTCTTTAGTTCTGTAATTTGTACATCTCCTTTCTCCTGCTTCATCTCTCTCCCTTTGATCCTGAACTCAATCCTTGATATTTCCAGGTCTGCCTCCCTTGTAACTCTATTGATGGACTCTATCGTCTCTATTCTTGCAATCCTTTCTGTCAGCGACAACCATTCCTTTATCTCTACTATCCCTTTCTCTTTGTGTTCCTCTCTTGCCCCCTCAAGTTCTATCTCTTATTAGTGTTCTCATACCATATTTTTCTAGATTTAACTTCTAATTTTTTTCAGTATCTCCTCATTATTTCCCCGTCTTTGGCCAATAATGTTACATCGTCGGCATAGGAAATTGATCTTATCCTTTTTCTCCTATCCTAATTCCAATTCCTGGCACATTTTCCAGTTCCTCTTCCAAATCGGCCATAGACACATTAAATATTGTCGGACTCAGCGGGCACCCTTGTTTGACTCCTTCCAGAATTTCGAATTCGTCTATGTACTGTCTATTTATTTCTATTTTCCCATGGTCCCTTCTAATAGTTATTTTATTCTTCTAATTAATATTTGGTTTACCTTCTTCTTTTCTAGCCTTTCGCCTATCTTCTTCCTTTTAAATTGTTCGAATGCCGCTTTAATATCTGCAAAGAATACCTATTATTGCTTCTTTTAGTATATACATTACCTCCGCTGTTCCTTTCCCATCTCTATATCCTATTTGCATCTTCCCCAGTACTTGTCTCTCTCTTATCTCCTTCTCTAACCTTTTCCTCACTATCTCTACGTATGGTTTATATTCAGTGTCCATTAAGGGGACAGGCCTGGGTTAAACTCAAGAAAAATAATTTTATTGTACTGGTCCAGGAAATTTTTTATGTTTAAAAGCAATTATTCTGAAAATATACATTTTACCGTTGTATAGCCTGGAAATCTTGATCCTACACATCACAATAAATCACTATGTTCAACACCATATTTATTAAAGTTGTTGTGTTCCTCACACGATTACAGGTGTCATGATGAACGGAAATATTTTTTTCGACGGTTATTCGACTCCTTCTGACATGTATTACAAAAGAAGCGAAGCAGTTTTTCGTTAAAATATTTTTTATTATTTTTTTTTCGGAGAACTATCCGAATTTTCGAAGAAATACTATTTTATTTTGGTTTTAAATTGGTTAGGTCTTCGGAAAAAAAATAATAAAAAAAATTTTAACGAAAAAGTGGGTCGCTCTTTTTGTAATACATGTCAAAAGGGAACCTGCATTCGTGTGAGGACCACAGCATCTTTAATAATAGGATCAAGATTTTGAGGTTCTACAACGCTAAAATTTAAGATATTACTAAGTATTTATATCATGCAAATTTTCAGAATGATTGCTTTTAAACATAAAAAGGTTTCTGGACTAGTAAAAAATAATTCTTTTTTGGATTTAACCCAGGACTGTCTCCTTAATGTTATCCCTCTGTAATTTTCCGTCTTTTTGCTGTCCCCTTTCCTGCGGTATCCCGCCACCTTTCCATATTTTATTTGGGCTTACTCTTAGCTCTTCTTCAATCGCTTCTGTTCCAATTATCATGTACACAATTCCCCAAGTCCATTTATTCTTGTCTATCGCCCATTTCGTGACTACAGCCTCCTCTGTTTCTTTTTCCTACAATTTCACCTCTATTCCCAATCCCTTTTTGCCAGTATGAGTCCCCCTTAGCTCTTTCCTTTTCTTTTCTCTTACCGCTGTTTTTCTTCTTATCATATATTTCTCCAATTCTCTATCCAACGTCAGCTGATTGTATTTCTCCTCCCACGTTTCTGCGAGTCCTATAACGTTAAATTCTCTGAAATATGTCCAATCACCTTTCTTCATGCTCTTTGTCCCTGAAACATTTCAAAATACAGTTTTAATTATTTCCTTGTCTTCTTAGCCTTTCTTTTTATTCTTTCCAATCTTTTCATACTTCTCTGTCTCTTTCTCGACCTTGGCCCCGTTCTTTCTCTTACTCTTCCCCTTGTTCTTCATATCTTCCTAATTCCCTTTACAGTTTGTTCACTTTGTCCAGAAACTATCTCTGTTTTGTCTCACTCCATACCCACGTTGCCACGTTTATCCTTATTTTGTTGTTCGAAACCTTTACTTATTTCCCTTCCTCTTCAAGTTGCCTTCTCTTTTCCAACACCTCTACTCTGGTCCTTCTATCAATCCATGTTAGGTCATTCTCAATGTATATCTCTTTCCTTCCTAATTTTATCTTGTTGTTTATCACCTTTTCCTTTGCTTCATGGCCCTCGCATTGCGCTCCAATTATCAAATTGTCGTTCTTCGTTTTTACTTTCCACATTCATTTGATTTTTACTGATTTTTCTAGGACTGCCTGTAGCCAACTCTCTATATCTTCCTTACTGTATTTCTTTTCTCTGTTTCTCTTTATCTTTCTTCTATAAAATACTCTAAACTTCGGAACCCCCAGCTCTCCTATTTTTTCCTGCCCCTTTTTCTTTATATTCCCTTTCTACTCCCCTCCTCTCCTTATTTAATGTATTGCTTATTGTTTTCCCCCTATTTTAACTTCTTTTCTTCTTTTCCTCTACAGAATTTCAATCTTACTTACTTTGACTCATCAAAATCATATAAACAGATGTTAAAACTTACTTGCTTCTAGCTTTCAAATGGAAATGTATGAGTTCAGTTTAAGTCATTTATACGATGCTAATCGTATATTTGATACATCAATGATACTATTCACATGCAAAGATATTATTTGATAAAATACATCGATAACAGTATTTTTTATAAATAGGTTTTCACCCTTAGTTTTGCTCGCTCGTGCTTGTAGAATACTCGTGATAAGATCGAACAAATCGTCGTCCGCTAAATTTACAACATCTTTTACAATATTCGGTGTATAATTGTTAATTTGCGCTTCGTGCATAAGAGAACTTTCATTTTCAATGTATTCTATAGTTTCACGTGTAATCAAAGGTAACTTTTTTCATAATTATGATATGACAGTACCGCTTACTCAGACCAGCTGTCGTCGGTCTTATATCCTCTTCGATTTCGATGGCTCTATCCTGATGACTGCGTGTGAATTTCAAGGTCCATCCGGAGCCGTAAACCTTCTGATCCATCAGATCGTCGGACAGTCCACGGAAGTATTTTACAATGTCACCAAAACTGCTTTTAAAGTCCATCCAATTATGGTAAGAAACAGCGATCTTGTCGTAGTCAGAACCCAACAGTCGAACTACGGGCTCGTAATAAACGTCTTCAATATCGCTGTACTCTAAACCAACCATCATCAGCTTCGTATACGACTTATTGAGGCTGTACAAAGTGTTCAATATCTGATGTGGATGATGCCAGTTTCATTGTTGATCAGCCATGTTGACTCGTCTCTCTCTCCTACACTGTTCTTTTTTGGAGTCTAGAAGTGACTGGCGTAAAATCGACTCGACATTGCCTCTTAATGTACCATTAAAGAAGGTGAAATGGAGATAGAAATTGCAACGTGTGACACTCGACGTTGGTGTTCCGAAAAAGCAATGACGCTACTTTAGACGCAGCTTTCTGAGTAAATGAAACGATAAGATATCAAGCTCGCGTTACAACAATGACATTATAGAACTGCAGTTTTGCAAACATCTGACACTGCATCCGCCGTTTCCAATTAAACTATTGTGCATATTTTTATATCGTACATAGTGTCTTACCACGCTATCATTTTTCTGCAAGTCGTCAGAAAAATTTCCAAGAAATATATTGAATCCCAAACCGCCACTCATGTAACGTAAAAACATAATACAATATTGACCACATACGTCGGAAGACGGGCTTTGGAGCGGAACATTATTCCAGTGAAATTGCTTATAATTTTACCTCAAACGGTTTATATGATCCGGTATACTTGGTGGCAATCCAAAACTATCGAAATACAAAGCATCGCAATACTTATTAACTAAATACACCGACAATATGCTAACGGATTCGGGAAAGGTTATTCAATAATATTTGAAAGTCGACCACAAATAGTCGATTATAAATCTTGACAGGGTTCTTACAATTATGAAAAACATGCGTAGATAACTACGACTTTAGTCGATGAACGTTATTCAAAGCGCAACGGTAATTTTTGTAACAAGGTTTGAAAGCGTGATAAATGCAATACACGTCGATCGGACGATAACTGATTAAAAGTCGGGCATTCTCTTACGTATTCTAGACTGAAAATTTGACAAGCTATAATTTTATGCAAAATTAGCCATTTATCGTTGCCTCTAAAGTATATTCTTTGCACGATTTTCGAAAATTCTCTTAAAATAGTAATCGTACGGGTATGTTTCGCGCATTATTTGATTACCTTCATTAAGAAAGTGTCTACCTGTACCAGAAAATAATGTGTGGTACGCATCTACGTACATAGTTTTGGCTCTAAAGTCGGGTTGCAGTGGTTTGGAGGGAACTTGTACACCATCAACGTATAAACATAGAAAGTTTATATACAAATCTTCAAAGTTAAATGGATTAAGTCCTCGATTTCCATTAAAAGCTTTGTTATTTACAAAACTGATAATGAGTCTTTTCGTAAGTTGACTCAGTATGATATTATGCAAAGTTTCGCCCTGTATACCACTGTGCATCGTAATAGCGTTAACTCTACACGCGTTAGGGGATATTTGGTAGTTGTTTTTTAAAGAGATTGAGCGTGAGCCAACAATACTCCAGGACGAATCTTTATGCCTCTGAGTAAGAGGTTTACCTCCTCGATATGTATTGAAAAATATCCCGTAGGATACATCAGAGAAAATCTATCGCGAAACTTGACTAGACGCACTCTTACCTCTACTACGTTTATCAAGAGCTTTTCTTGATTAAGTACATCACAGTGAAGATGACCAATCATTTTGGCGGAATTTGTAGCCGACAACAATTTCCGTCGTTGAACAAGTCCCTGATTTTCAGTTCCAACATCGTCCATATTTTGCGCGGTATCGTTGCACCACAATATACTCATCAGATGAGAAGATTTTGCAGCAGGTCCATAATTTAACAGCGTTTAATACAGGTTTTTGATTGAAAAGCACATACACTTGATTGAACAGCGAATGCATGAAATTATTAACAGTGCCCGTTTTGGCTTTTGCGCTTCTGGTCGCTGGTTTATCTGCATCTGCTAGATCGTCCTCGGTCACGCTACATCTTGAGTTTACACGAAGGCTGAGCATAGTATGAGCAAGATCAATGTATTCATCTCTATTGCTTGGGAGCATAAACTCTATAGGTGAGTCATCCGTCAATGACGACATAGATTTTTATTGTATCCAATTTGAGCCCTCGATAGTTGTCTATGTCGGAGGAACCTCAAGCAATAACAGCTCCGACATTAAACATTCGCACGAGTGGGTATGTAAGAAAGCCATTTTTTAGTTGTTAACTGTGAAAAATATCTCTCGTTGTTCTTCTAGTGCTCTTCTTCTTCTTCTTCTCTTTGTATGCTGTTTGATTTTTCTTCCTTCTACCTCTTTTTTTCACACCACCACCATTTGTCTTACGTTTTTTCGCATCACTCTTTCTTTTACTCACAGTGACGGGTCCACCGAGCAATTGCAACTGAGACGGATTCCCGTAGCGTGACATGTTCACCCCTCCATCAACTTGTCCAACTTCTCCTCAGTCTTTCTTTTGAAAACTGCACCGGATTCTCTGGGACGATTGCAAAGCAACTCTCTGATCGGCGCATTACGCGTCGCGACATCTGACACAATGTTCATACCTATGCGCACAGCCTCCCTGCCAACAGCCCTGGCACCCCGAGTGATGAGTGGGAGAACTTTGCGAAATATACCCGCTAAGAAAGAGCCAATAATACCGTGACCTCTTTGTTAGGGAGTGCCAACGTAAATACGCCCAACCCCACCACTATATGGATCCCCTCCATAGATACCTCTTTCTCCTCCCACACTGTATTCGAAACCAATTTGATTGTTAAAGTATTCTTCGTAGCGATCCATCTAATCGACTCTCTTGAAATGCAGTGTTACAGTGAGTGTCCCGTAATCGAATGGTATCGGTTGACCGGAGTGGTCTCTTATATCAATTTCAATGGTCTCAATGGTAAGTAGATTGGTGGGGAGAAATTCTTGATTTTTGTAGTACCAGATTCGTCATTGTCGGTATTCATCGATACAGCCCGCAGCAATCACGATTGAACATTATCTGTCGCGTATGGCTCACAGATGTCGCTGTAAATCATGAGCATATCTGGTAATCCATTTGAGAGTCTCGCCGGCCTACCTGCCTCTATCATGCACTTATCACCAGCAAAAATGATACGTTTTGGCCTTTCAAAGCCCAATATTTTTCGCAATTTCCGCGATAAACAGAGTTCGTGACTAAATTGAAAGCAGCTAGTTTTTGCGCAAACTCTGTTGACCGTCACGTAACCACCACACTTAACCGTCATCTACAAATAACTCTTTATACACTCCAAGTTGCTTATTTCCTCCACTAGAGTATAAATATCTTTGTAGTTTCCTGGTCGAACCAGCGATTCATCAATTGTAAAATTTTCCACTCTGAGCTGGTTCGACTGGAACCTCGAGGGAGGTATTCGTTTCAAGGAAATCGCTCTGTCATCTTTGTCCGAGGACATGTGTTGAAACATCAGCGGAATATGTACCTCTGTAACTGTAACTGACCATGAACCTTGTAATCGGTGAATAATATAATGCGTGGTAATGTTTCCCGAGAAATAATTCATGCTGCTGTTCCTAGGCAGAATAATGTGAAACTGATCCTTCATTTCTGTGTAATTTGGGTGGCCTTGACCCAAGAATGCAACTTTTCGCGGTAACCTTTCCAGCTAACGAAATATTTATTTGAGCGATCCTTGCCGCTACTACGTAAAATTTTCTCGATTTCGAACAATACCGCACTTAAATCTTTTCGCACTCTACTCAGTTCGTCGGTGTAAAAGTGACGGTGAATGCATTCGCCTGATAAATCTTTTAAAAAATACACAGGTGGTTGGCGAGTTAGTGAGATGCGCGTAACCTCAAAAATGTCCAATTTCCACCCACCTTCTATCCCTTATCGAAGATGGTTCTCGCACGACTGACACGAACCAAGTCACCAGTCTTGAACCGGGCTCGCCTAAAATTTTGGTGACTGTACCGAAGTTCTTCTTTTCTTTGCTTTGGCAACATTGTATAAAGTTGCAGAGGCCGGGGTCATCTTTGTCACCGAGTGCTTACTATGATTGTACGACTCTGGGATTCTCTGCAAAACATCGATATATTTTTAGGTATTTGTGTAAGTAAAGTGTCGCCCTAATTCGTTCCTTCATAGTTCTTATCAATCTCTCGATTATCTTCCGACTCCTACTGCTCGGTATCCTCCGCGCTACTGACGGCGTCGCGAGTAAACGATCCGTTGCTGCTGGCAATACTGGGTCCAGCAGTAGCATCATCAGCAGCAGGAGGCTGCTGATGATGCTCGTGTCGTAGCGTATGAAATTTATCAGCAGAGCCATCTGGCGTGGAATGTTTTGGACGGAGCAAAATCACAGAGCCACTTGATGGTGGCGTACGAGAAACTACGTTATACCAAACTCGTTTGTTACCGACGAATTCGCGTGGGATAAATGATTCGCGTAGAGCAATAGCAAATTGAATATCGTCACAGCACCATGAGTATCCTAGTTAATGTTACCACTTGTCAGTAAGCGTCGCACAACTTGACCAACTTTTTTTCTAAACATGGCGGGTACACTCTCAACGATACTCGCGTCGATTCGATCCTCTTCTTCGATTCGCTCCAGATCCGACGTAACCCCGTCGTCGCTATCGTTGTCGTCGTCGTTTTGTGGCTGCTGCTGCTGCTGCTGATCATTGTGCACATGTACACTTTTATTTTTTAAATTATTCGTTCCATCACGAGCACCACTACTGCTGTTGGTGTCTTTGAAATTAAGATATCGCTGTTAAATAGACCGGTATCGCGCCCACTTTTCTCGCCCGTCCTTGCAAGCGATAGAATGTAGTATTTCGTTAATTTATGTATGCAGTCTAGGCATCGTGGTGCCCGGTGTCTGTACAGACTTTAACGTGTATCCACCACCACCTCCATCACCTCCACCTCCTCCTCTGTTTGCAAACGATCCACGTTTTACTGCAGCACAAGTACGATGTTTCTGACATTTTCAATTTTTTTTTTCTTTCTTGCTGTTTCTACCCACTGAGAATATTGATCAACATAGTACGTATAACGGGAGTCAGAAGCGCTGGTAAAATCCCACCGCGTTATACTACAAGTTTTTTCTTTTTCGTCAGACTGAGGCAAGGTTCAGACATCCTTCGTACAATTTTCACGTGTCTTCGTAAGCGCGACTTGTGTCCTCTCTCCAGAGGCACGTTACCAATCAGCACATTCAGAGCGGACTCGCAAATATGTAGAATCAATTTTGCATCAACCGTTTGCAAGAGAGCCTTTTGCTGTCTTTCGTTCAGATTGTAGAGAGCCTTCAAAATACATGCCTGTTTGTGTGCAAAGGGCTGCCTCTTGTTGCTGATGCTGCTGATGCGCTGCGATCGAACCATTACAGAGACGCGATCGGCACGTGATTCGATGTATCACTGCCCTTGATTTTCTGTTCGTTGCATGATACGTAGACGTAGTGCTGCTCGTCGTCCGCAAAGATACAGGTGCGAAATCTACAAATGTTGGGTGTGTTCATTTCAAGTCTAGCAAGAGGTAGCCGTACGGTTTCGAAGTGGCGTCTTAGTAGGCTTCCTGCATAAATCGTGAATCCTCCGGACACAGTTGACGCGAGAGGTGCTGTATCTGAGATCTATCGCGCAAATTCCTGAACACGACAATATATTACGAGTTCAAATATATATTGCGTTGGCTTTTACTCTGATGAAAGACGTTCTGAGTAATAAATATTACCGACAGTGAATGATGATGGGAGGCCTTTGAGAAAATGTCGGCTATAGTTCCATTGGACGACGACTCGCGCATCAAGTCGTCGATGATCACTAGTAGTTGATAATGACGAATTCGGTTCGCGTGTCGCACATACGATCCAGATCACGTAGACACTTTATCAGAACACACAGTTTTACCGCAGTCTGTGGGGCCGCACAGCATGGACGTAAACGGATGCTTACATCGCACGTCCATAACTGCTACTGAGGCTGTCGTATGACCCTTCCTCTGCCGATGAGCTCGTAGCCCGCGGTGTGGGCCCGCGCGCGCCCGCTCACGAGACCGTGAGCGCTATGACGAGGTTCGTTCTGCGCGCCCAATCAGCTCAGTGATGGCGCGGCGATAGTCTAATCAGCTATTTCAGCCAATCCGCTTTTTTCGACGCGGCCAATCAACTTTTTACACCGCGGCGAATCAACTCAGTGGTGGCTCAGCGATCGACCAATCAACTTTTGCCGCTCGACGCGCCGCCACGAGCAATCAACTCGGTTTAGATAAATCATTTTTCTGCTAGTAGCGACATCTATGTGGATGGGGTTTCGTTGAACTCGCACTCCCATTTCTCAATCAGATGGTAATTACCTGACTTTATCCTGATACCAATTGTTAGTGTTCTCTCGAATCTGTCGACCATCGAATCAACGCTCGCCAAAGCCACATCTCCGATTATCCGATAACAGCGAGGACAGCCGTGTCAAAAGCAGCCGTGAAATTGGAGCACAATTCCCTTGTCATTCTCATCGTCACGCGCTAAACTGTAGCCATCGACCACGATACCTACTGATAATCTTTTCCCGACCTCGTCCTGCTTGTTGGATAGAGATAGATAGATACGACAGAGATCAAGCTTCTCCATCCAAGAGAGCCTGTGTACAGCTTTCTCAGATTGACTGTCTGCACACCTGTCACCGCGTAGTGGTACGATACCTATAAATTTTTTTTTTTTTAATTTTTTTCTAAACATACGCATATAAGAAGACGCTATAGTCGTACTCTCGTCAAAAGGATTCACACTGTATTTCATAAACGTTTTACGAAAAGCTAGACATGCCAATCTCAAAATCGATATGTCCTGTTTGTAATATTTAATCATTTCTCTTTGAAAATTGAAAATGTATCCACTTTGTAACTGCTCATCGTACCACTTCGAAAATTGCTCTCTCTCTCCTTGGAGCTCATTGCGTCTGATGCTTATGAGTCCAGAGGTGGTAAAGGACCTTCGTAAGACTGATTTTCTGGTGTATTGAACGTGTGCGGAAAATAGCCTTTCTCAATTTCAGACAATCCATAAAATTTGGGTGAACTACTTAGAGGCATATGAAAGTAATTTAAACTATCGATAAATTTCGTTTTTAAAATCTCCATTAAAATTATTTTGGATCCGTTCGTCACCACGGACGGAATGACTCGTTCTTCATTATATCTCTCAAAGATGTACTTGAATACAAATTATGCATGGAGTCCTTGTGAATTGTGCGCTATGCATATAACCTGTTGATATTGCTGTCTCGGTGCTAGTGCAAGATCAACAAGCTGTTTTACCGGTTCATCTTTAAACACGTATTCACGAATACCGCAAAAGGTGCATCTGATCGAGACATCTTCATTTTCCATTCAGTACGAGAATACTTGTTGCACAACACACAAGTTTGGAATGCGAACTTTTTTCTCGTCGTCACCCAACACAGATGTAGATTGCTAAGTTTCGAAATCTTAAAATAAAAATAAAACTGGCTTTACATGTTCTTCTATCTTTATTGACTGTACGTAGCCCAGGTATCCGATTGGTAATCTTTATGCAAACTGTTTTAAAACAAAAGCGACAGTTTCTTGATGATTTTCAAAACAGGTATCACCAAAAAAAAAACTTAAACAGATATCGCATTTTTTTGAGTTTCCACTATATTACATGGCGGCAATGACATACACTTGTAACACTTGTTGGAATATTTATGCTCCTTGACACGCCAATACCTTTTATTACATGGTATGCAATAGCCAACGCTACCGCTAGCTCCAATGAGGCTTAATATCGGTTGGTAATGTTGTGAGCATTCGTAATACATGATTCGTAATGTATGAATTATACAGCCGTAAGTGTCAATGACAAAGCGCGAACCGTCATAGAGCGGTGGGTTTCCACGTGCAACCGTCGAAAAGTGATACACTAACTACTATGGCTGTACCGCGAGTGGTAAAAAATCTTGACACATACCAATTTCTGCGAGTCCGCATCCTTCAATTGGTACCCGAACGTTCGCCAAATTTAAAATTTCCTCGGCAGCACTTTTTTGATCTCTTGATTGCCTCTGTCCGATCAGGTTCCAAAAGCGATGTAAATGACCTGTGCGTGATTTGACCTCTGACAGTATAGTCATAGGTAGCAGCTAGACTGCGCGGTAGACAAAGATCATCATCATTACTGATTGTTAGAATAGATTTTTTATTCACTGATTCTTCAGTCAAACGTACCCGTCCACGTCCCGCGACACCACCAACAATTGCACAATTGATAGGCAGTCTGTCATTAATATTAAATTCACTTGCACTTTGCACAGCACTAAATAACATTCTCCAAAGATCTTCAACGCCAAAATTCCTAATAGGTCTGAACGACAACCAGAAAGGACCGTGATTGATTCACTCAAAATTAATTGTTACTCCTATGAAATCGGTTGGTGCACCTCTGCTACAAAGACGTCGATGAAGATCTCGCACGCAACCTTCTAACCAATTTTAAATATCTCTGTTCGCCAGGGGCTGTCATGAAAACGACGGTAGAAGCGTACTGATTCATTTTGAATTATGAATCGAGGTCGCAATCCTTCGCCGAACTGTAAATAATTACCTGTAAGATTAACCCTTTCGTGCACATAAGAGTTACAGCTATGGTTCGGGGAAACTGTTTACATTTCATAGGGTCCCGAGCCGCGCTGAATCCGAATCCGAGGTCAGATTTTGAAAATTCAAGATGGCGGATCCAATATGGCGGACGGGAAAGTAAAAAAATCGAGATTTTGAAAAACAAAATCGTATTCTACGTGAAAACACAAATAGAAACTGTTCTTGTTCTTTTTTTCGATATCTCTCTTAGTTCTTGAGTAAAAAATTCATTTTCAAAATCTGACCTCGGATTCGGGTTCAGCGCGGCTCGAAGTTTATGAATTTTTTACTCAAGAACTAAGAGAGATATCGAAAAAACAACAAGAACAGTTTCTATTTGTGTTTTCACATAGAATACGTGTTTTCACATTTAATACTTACCATTGTTTTCATTTCATGTCGACGGTAAGGTTTGTTCATCAAATCTCAATATAAGCTCGTCCCCCTCGATATCGTTTAACATTGACCTGATTACTAAAAGATTAATAATAAAATTATTTGCAAAATTAATGAGAATCTTTTGGAATGTAAGATATTAGTACTTACGGTAACGATGAATCATTCGAGCAGCTACTGGATTCACCTGATCGTTCTATTGCCATATCGTATTCATGGCAATCGAGAGAAGATGTTGATTTTGGAAAAGGCCGACACAATACATGTGATATATCGTTGTTGATCTACAATGAAGCAAGAGATAAAGCAGCTTTCTGTATAGAATCTCCACAGATAACTGTTGAAGATTGGAATACCATACTCTGCCACGCATTGTACGAATATGTGACCGTTTATCTTTGGCAATATTAAGAGCATGCCCTAATATTTTTACCAAAAACGCAACACTCGCACTGTCCATTTCTTTTTACGAACTTGGTTTGTCGACTTTGACTGACGAAAATATGCTGATAAGATGCGCGCATGAATCTCATTAAATATTGTACCCATGCCACATACATGGTGGGGGGATCTTGATTCGGGACCCAACGCTATTTTTCGCTGATTCTACTGATGATGAACACTTCCACATAAACGATGCTCAAACTGATATGCAGCTGCACTCATTACTCACGTACACGTGCATATATTTTTTTCTCGTGAAAATGCTAGCTATTCGCTTTTAATATACGACGAAAAAACTTCTTAGAATAATAAAATTCATATGTCCTTTGTCTCTGGCAAAGGAGCCAAGAGAGTAGTGAGAGAGATTTTATCAGCGTTATCAGATTTCATGCAGATTCTGTTAATACTGAGAAATTATCTTAAGCATTCACCATATTCCTCGAACGCGACTGCACGTGTGTTGCATCGGATTACTTTCAATTATGTCTGTCGAGGTGGTACGACATTGCATTTTATTTCGCAGAAAGTCTTCTTCGCTGAAGAGCCATATTTAACCCAAACAATATCATCACCAAGAGCACAGGTGCACAGTTAGTCATGATTGTCGGAGAATTAAGAAAATAAAGGTAAGCAGCAAAGTTTAATAGCTTTCAAGCCTCTCACCTGTCAACATCGAGTTGTGCGATAAAAGTGAAGTCCCATGAGCTAATTAAAATATACATTTCGGAATTGTTAGTTGTCGCATATCGAAAAATATGATTGATTTAAATGTATTAACAAAGGCCTATATCTAGCTACAAAAAAGTGTAATCCCGAGAACTGATAAAAAGTTAAAATATTCGACATATAGGTTATTGATTATCAAAAGAAAAGTGATGGGTGAAATATGAATACACGATTAACAAAGGCTTATATGTAGCTACACAAAGTGTAATCCCGTGAACTGATCAAACTATAAATTTTTAAGATATATATTATGGATTGTTAAAAGAAAAAACAGTAATATAATACACTTTAGCAGCTGCACGGTATGAATCATAAGTAGTAAGATACGTACAGGGATGCAACTGTAACTAACAAGTGTGATCAGCTGCACGTGTTGCTATATGAAAATAAAATTCTTAGCTGATCTGTCACAGAGATGAATCATGCAGCACACTATAACGTATAGTTTTGCACCGTAAGAAAACTATCGCGGCGTCAAACCTATGAAGGATCGGGCATCAGTGCTTGTTTATCTCGCGCAGTGTACGTTACTTATAATGCGTGTATAGTAAAACCAATCGTGGTAGTGGTGAGTTACGGGGAACTGACGCGTGTGTTATACACGGAGCTTCTGATTCAGAAGATAGTGTTATAGATGTAGAGACACTATGTGACGGTAATCTACCTATGAGTAGAACTGAGGAAGCAATTTGGGACATACTGACAGTGGAGGAAGAAAATAATAGTGATACAGAATATTTTATTAACAATGAAAATATAGTTCTGATTGTCCAAGAAGAATCAACGTCCGAAGTGTTGTCAGTTATCAGTAGAATCGACTTCGAACTCCATTGCAGCAGAACATCTCCGTCTATTAGACCAACTGACAGATGAAGACGTATCCACTAGTCATCTATCGAATAATTTTTTTACGTTACAAAAATTGATCAAGGTAACAGAAGAAAATTTCAAAGAAAGGAAGAAAATAACACACAGACATTTTTGTGGTCACTGTAAAAAACGCTATTGTCGTCAACATTAGAAGCAGAACAGTAAGTAGCAATATTGCTATGAGTATCGTGTATGGATGTGCCCACAATGCGCACAAATCTTGAAGTATTTGTGTAATAATTCATAAAATAATATTATCAGGAATACTTTAAAAAATTTTTAATTTTATTTTATTTTCTGAAAAATGTGTGCTGCGTAAGGAGGAGGTGATTAGGACTGTTCTACAGGTACAGCCGATAAAAAAGTTAGTTTTTTATAATTATAATTATAGATAACAAAAAAGAGTGGTGTCTGTACAATTCTTTTGTGTATATATGTCTGTGTGTGTCTGTGTGCGTATGTATGAGTGTGTATATGTGTATGTGTGTGTGTATGTGTGTATGAGCGCACGCGTGTGTAGAGAAAGAGAATGAGAGAGAGGAAGAGAGAGGGATAGAGAGATAGGGAGAGAGAGAAAGGGGAAGAGAGAGAAAGGACGAGAGAGAGAAAGGGGAAGAGTATGACGTTATAAGGAAGCCACCGCTCCCCGATTACTGTGCCACTATCTACCCCCACCACATGTACACTCTTGTACCTATACTTCCATAAAAACACGCGTGCGTAAAGATGCGCACGAGCCACCGCTACCCAATCGCTGTGACAATATCTAACCCCCAACACGTGTACACTCTTCTACCTATTCGTACACAAAACTGTTGGAGGGGGTAGGTGGAGGAGTGGGGCGTTGTTGTGTCTAGCGATTGGGTAGCATATACTACTGACTTGTATACAGTTTTATGAAAAAAAACTTTGTACCAGTATAAGTATATAATTGTATAATTATATAATTCTTTTTGTAAACTTATCTATTACTTTTTTTATAACTTCAGTAAAATTCGTTGGCTTACACTTTTGTATGAAACTTTTTATATCTAATTTTTTCGGTTAGAACCATTTCATAAAACTTTTTCGGCGAAGTTGAGATGGAGGGCCCGGCTCATATGTTATGTCCGCTGCGGCGGCTCGAATTAGTTTGTGTCATCAAGAGATACGTCACACGACGTAACACATATATAAAACCGGCCCTAGAAAAAGCACAGTACCGAAATATTCCGCATTCACAGTCCCTTGGATCACAGTACCGGTGGCTCTACTATACATAATCATTTGATTGCAAACAAATGTATAATAAACAAAATAATTAGGGGAATGCAGGGCAAATTCAGGTACATAACAACGTAGAGTGCAATTTAATATTAACAATTGGCTGCAATAACAACAGTGTGAATTAAGTTGTTATAGCACCCAATGATACAATGTCGTCTTCCTGCTTTTTTTCGGACAGACCTTAGGCAGACTATTTTATACTTAAAGATTGCATCAAACCCTTTAATTTAAACATTTTTCATGTATCACATGACGTAGACGATTTTATGGTCACCGCTTGGACTATAAAATCTACGGTGCCTACCGGAGCGCCGATGACGGGGTATAGGAGTTCCGCGGATAATTGCGCGTAGATATGGAGATAGATCAACAAAATTGTTTTTAAATATGATACGCAGGTGGTGCGCTCCACAGTTTACCGCATATGCGTGTGCACTGCGTATCGGGTCGCCTCTGCACTTCATAAACGGCCACTCTGGTCACCTAGACACCGCCCTCATACATGGTGCACACGTAGATACGAAAACCTACTGAGCGTACCACCTGGACTCCATCATCGACCACCTTGGTTATCTAAATACCGCCCTGGTTCGTGGTGCACACGTTGATACGAAAAACTACGGTACGGACCACCTGCGCATCATATCTAAAAACAATTTTGTCGATGTACCTCGATATCCACCCTAAATCGTCCGCGAAACTCTTAGACCCCATCATCGGCGATCCGAAATACCTAGACATCGTAGTCGGCATCCGCGAATGGCCAGGTCCCGTTGTCCGAGTTTCCGAACAGTCGATATTGAGGTGAATTTTACCAATCCATGTAGATATCCAGTCCTGAATTGATTCGATAAAGGATTGATGTTCTATTTTTCATTTTTTATTTATTGTGAATTTTTATGTTTAGGTTAGGTCGGTAAATTAAAACACACTATTATGGGAAAAAGCCTTGACGGCATAAAAAACCCTAAATTTATTTTACACTGAACAAAATATAAATCTACATAAAAAACCAGGAACAAGGATACGATAAATAATTTGCATTGACGTCTCGCGCACACACACTAAGTCGAATAACACTGCAAGAACGCTCGGCGACCGCCGCATGCGGCCACGTGCTCTCTAGTCGATGAAAACACACACACACACACACACACACTGCTTCACGCACAATACTTTCGATTCGATATGATTCACAATGAATCGTCCAGCAAGATTGGCGATTTGATATGATTCTTAATGAATCTGACGACCCGTTAGCCGACAAGAAAGATATTCGCAATAATTGTGATACGGTCGTTAACCGCCAAAAAGGCGAGGGAGCTCCGCACGCTCTGAGATTCAGTCGTAGAATCTAAAGATGTCCGCCGCGCGCGTCTATCGCTCGAGGCGGTTACGAGTCGCACGCAGCGCCGCCGCCTCTAGTCGATCTTGTAGATCAGTTGTTCGCGCATGCGCAGATTCTCACTCGTTCGTACAACATTCAGTCAGTGTGCGCGATAGCCTTAATTTTACGAAATTATAAGTAAATAAACATATATATATATATATACTCGAAACTAATAAAAAACTACTTTCTGGTTCAGTGGATCGATCTTAAGACAAGATCTTATTAAAACAAGTGTCATTTTTAAAATTTATATCTCTTTTTGAAAATATCAATGTGGATGGAGGAAGGATAACCACATGAATTGAAGATTCATCTCTTTTTGAAAATATCAATGTGGATGGAGGATGAATAACCACATGAATTGAAGATGGTTTGAGACTGGATATCCATATAGATTGAGGTGGATTAGGACTTGTTCCATTCTAATATGTAACTTATGTAATATGTAATCTTCAATTCATGTGGTTATCCATCCTCCATCCACATTGATATTTTCAAAAAGAGATATAATTTCTAAAAATGACACTTCTTTTAATAAGATCTTGTCTTAAGATCGATCCACCGAACCAGAAAGTAGCTTTTTATTAGTTTCGAGTAGAACCAAATTAATCTTTCTGAATGAGATATCTAGAAATAACTGACCTGGTGGATTGCTTGTTTTAATAGTTTAATGGGCTCATAACCTTCGTTATATGACATGATTGAGGACGGTCCTAAATGCCTATGATACATGTTTGTGAATTTGGGAACGTGTCCTCAAAAACAACAAATGTCCTCAAAAAACTACTATACAATCATCAAATGTCCCCGAAATCTACGATACATATACATAGATATCTTATATTATATTAAAGTGCTTCAATTTTTCTCCGGTTCTCCGGTTCTCCGGTTCTCCAATTCTCCGGTTCTCTGGTTCTCCGGTCTCTCGGAGTTACACTTTCTATATTTCTTAATTTTATTAGAATTAGAGTGACCTTTTATGTAATTCTCATCTCATTTGAATCTCTTTTATACAGTGCGTTTACTTGTGTCACAATATCGACTTAAGGGTAACAATTTCAGACCCGTCTCACAGATCGCCGAAGCGAACAGCGCCCCTCCACTGAAACACATAAAGTCGACAAAGTAACATCAAGTTAGTAGCACAAAATGTACAAATGAGAAACAGAATACAACAACTAAATTTAAAGACTATTGACTTAAATTTTTCAAAAAATAATACTGCGACTGGTAATATAGCAAACATGCACATCACAGCCTTTCCAACGTTTAGTCAACTCTGCTATAACCATGCGGTTTACATCATCCTGTAAATATAAGAGAAATCTATAATGGTTTAAATTTCTCTTTACATTATAAAAGTTAATAAATCTTATTATGGTTTAAAATTTTGCGCAGTTTGCGTATTTCTATATATCTCAATACTTAAATAAATATAAGAAAAATCCAGCAAATTCATTGTTACGCATGCGTAGACTGCAAGCATATTACAATATATATATAACCTACACAGCATTTCCAACGCGTAGTCGGCTATTGCACTGCGATTCTTTGAACGAAAAATGATATTATAAAATTCAGTAAAATTTATGGTCTAAAATTTGTCATACTTATCGACATTTCTGCTTCAAAGGGTGAGGGCAGACTGAGAAATGGAACCGCTTTCTCGGCTATTTATGCAAATCGTGGCGCATTCGCAGAATGCGTATTTCTATATATCAGCTCAATATTTAAATAAATATAAGCAAAATCCAGCAAATTCATTGTTACGCATGCGTAGACTGCAAGCATATAACAATATATATAACCTACACAGCAGCACCAACGCGTAGTCGGCTATTGCACTGCGATTCTTCGAACGAAAAATGATATTATAAAATTAAGTAAAATTTATGGTCTAAAATTTTTCTTACTTATCGACCTTTCTGATTTGAAGGGTGAGGGCAGACTGAGAAGCGAAACCGCTTTCCCGGCTATTTGTGCATATCGTGGCGCATGCGCAGATTACGTATTTCTATATCTCTGCAAAATGCTTAAATAAATATAAGAAAAATCCACCAAATTCATTGTTACGCATGCGTAGACTGCAAGCATATTACAATATATATATAACCTACACAGCATTTCCAACGCGTAGTTGGCCATAGCACTGAGATTCTTAGAACGAAAAATGATGTTATCAATTTCAATTAAAATTTATGGTCTAAAATTTGTCATACTTATCGACATTTGTGCTTCAAAGGGTGAGGGCAGACTGAGAAATGGAACCGCTGTCCCGGCTATTTATGCAAATCGTGGCGCATTCGCAGATTGCATATTTCTATATATCTGCTCAATACTTAAATAAATATAAGCAAAATCCAGCAAATTCATTGTTACACATGCGTAGACTGCAAGCATATAACAATATATATAACCTACACAGCATTTCCAACGCGTAGTCGGCTATTGCACTACGATTCTTAGAACGAAAAATGATATTATAAATTTCAATAAAATTTATGGTCTAAAATTTGTCATACTTATCGACATTTGTGCTTCAAAGGGTGAGGGCAGACTGAGAAATGGAACCGCTGTCCCGACTATTTATGCAGATCGTGGCGCATTCGCAGATTGCGTATTTCTATATATCAGCTCAATACTTAAATAAATATAAGCAAAATCCAGCAAATTCATTGTTACGCATGCGTAGACTGCAAGCATATTACAATATATATATATATATATATAACCTACACAGCAGTTCTAACGCGTAGTCTGCTATTGCACTGCGATTCTTTGAACGAAAAATGATATTATAAAATTCAGTAAAATTTATGGTCTAAAATTTGTCATACTTATCGACATTTCTGCTTCAAAGGGTGAGGGCAGACTGAGAAATGGAACCGCTTTCTCGGCTATTTATGCAAATCGTGGCGCATTCGCAGATTGCGTATTTCTATATATCAGCTCAATACTTAAATAAATATAAGCAAAAACCAGGAAATTCATTGTTACGCATGCGTAGACTGCAAGCATATAACAATATATATATAACCTGCACGGCATTTTCAATGCGTAGTCGGCTATTGCACTGAGATTCTTCGAACGAAAAATGATGTTATAAATTTCAATAAAATTTAAGGTCTAAAATTTTTCTTACTTATCGACATTTCTGCTTTAAAGGGTGAGGGCAAACTGAGAAGGGAAACCACTGTCCCGGCTATTTATGCATATGGTGGCGGATGCGCAGATTACGTATTTCTATATCTCTGCAAAATACTTAAATAAATATAAGAAAAATCCAGCAAATTCATTGTTACGCATGCGTAGACTGCAAGCATATAACAATATATATATATATATATATATATATATATATATATATATATATATATATATATATATTGTTATATGCTTGCAGTCTACGCATGCGTAACAATGAATTTGCTGGATTTTTCTTATATTTATTTAAGTATTTTGCAGAGATATAGAAATACGTAATCTGCGCATCCGCCACAATATGCATAAATAGCCGGGACAGTGGTTTCCCTTCTCAGTTTGCCCTCACCCTACACAGCAGTTTCAACGCGTAGTCGGCTATTGCACTGCGATTCTTTGAACGAAAAATGATATTATAAATTTCAATAAAATTTATGGTCTAAAATTTTTCATACTTATCGACATTTCTGCTTCAAAGGGTGAGGGCAGACTGAGAAATGGAACCGCTTTCCCGGCTATTTGTGCATATCGTGGCGCATGCGCAGATTACGTATTTCTATATCTCTGCAAAATGCTTAAATAAATATAAGAAAAATCCACCAAATTCATTGTTACGCATGCGTAGACTGCAAGCATATTACAATATATATATAACCTACACAGCAGTTCCAACGCGTAGTCTGCTATTGCACTGCGATTCTTTGAACGAAAAATGATATTATAAAATTCAGTAAAATTTATGGTCTAAAATTTGTCATACTTATCGACATTTCTGCTTCAAAGGGTGAGGGCAGACTGAGAAATGGAACCGCTTTCTCGGCTATTTATGCAAATCGTGACGCATTCGCAGATTGCGTATTTCTATATATCAGCTCAATACTTAAATAAATATAAGCAAAAACCAGGAAATTCATTGTTACGCATGCGTAGACTGCAAGCATATAACAATATATATATATAACCTGCACGGCATTTTCAATGCGTAGTCGGCTATTGCACTGAGATTCTTAGAACGAAAAATGATGTTATAAATTTCAATAAAATTTAAGGTCTAAAATTTTTCTTACTTATCGACCTTTCTGCTTTAAAGGGTGAGGGCAAACTGAGAAGGGAAACCACTGTCCCGGCTATTTATGCATATGGTGGCGGATGCGCAGATTACGTATTTCTATATCTCTGCAAAATACTTAAATAAATATAAGAAAAATCCAGCGAATTCATTGTTACGCAGGCGTAGACTGCAAGCATATAACAATATATATATATATATATATATATATATAACCTACACAGCAGTTCCAACGCGTAGTCGGCTATTGCACTGCGATTCTTTGAACGAAAAATGATATTATAAAGTTAAGTAAAATTTATGGTCTAAAATATTTCTTACTTATCGAAATTTCTGGTTCAAAGGGTGAGGGCAGACTGAGAAATGGAACCGCTGTCCCGGCTATTTATGCAAATCGTGGCGCATGCGCAGATTGCTTATTTCTATATATCAGCACAATACGTAAATAAATATAAGCAAAATCTAGCAAATTCATTTTTACGCATGCGTAGACTGCAAGCATATAACAATATATAACCTACACAGCAGTTCCAACGCGTAGTCTGCTATTGCACTGCGATTCTTTGAACGAAAAATGATATTATAAAATTCAGTAAAATTTATGGTCTAAAATTTGTCATACTTATCGACATTTCTGCTTCAAAGGGTGAGGGCAGACTGAGAAATGGAACCGCTTTCTCGGCTATTTATGCAAATCGTGGCGCATTCGCAGATTGCGTATTTCTATATATCAGCTCAATACTTAAATAAATATAAGCAAAAACCAGGAAATTCATTGTTACGCATGCGTAGACTGCAAGCATATAACAATATATATATAACCTGCACGGCATTTTCAATGCGTAGTCGGCTATTGCACTGAGATTCTTAGAACGAAAAATGATGTTATAAATTTCAATAAAATTTAAGGTCTAAAATTTTTCTTACTTATCGACCTTTCTGCTTTAAAGGGTGAGGGCAAACTGAGAAGGAAAACCACTGTCCCGGCTATTTATGCATATGGTGGCGGATGCGCAGATTACGTATTTCTATATATCAGCTCAATACTTAAATAAATATAAGCAAAATCCAGCAAATTCATTGTTACGCATGCGTAGACTGCAAGCATATAACAATATATATATATATATATATATATATATATATATATATATATATATATATATATATATATATATATATATATATATATATAACCTACACAGCAGTTCCAACGCATAGTCTGCTATTGCACTGCGATTCTTAGAACGAAAAATGATGTTATAAATTTCAATAAAATTTAAGGTCTAAAATTTTTCTTACTTATCGACCTTTCTGCTTTAAAGGGTGAGGGCAAACTGAGAAGGGAAACCACTGTCCCGGCTATTTATGCATATGGTGGCGGATGCGCAGATTACGTATTTCTATATCTCTGCAAAATACTTAAATAAATATAAGAAAAATCCAGCGAATTCATTGTTACGCAGGCGTAGACTGCAAGCATATAACAATATATATATATATATATATATATATATATATATATATATATATATAACCTACACAGCAGTTCCAACGCGTAGTCGGCTATTGCACTGCGATTCTTTGAACGAAAAATGATATTATAAAGTTAAGTAAAATTTATGGTCTAAAATATTTCTTACTTATCGAAATTTCTGGTTCAAAGGGTGAGGGCAGACTGAGAAATGGAACCGCTGTCCCGGCTATTTATGCAAATCGTGGCGCATGCGCAGATTGCTTATTTCTATATATCAGCACAATACGTAAATAAATATAAGCAAAATCTAGCAAATTCATTTTTACGCATGCGTAGACTGCAAGCATATAACAATATATAACCTACACAGCAGTTCAAACGCGTAGTCTGCTATTGCACTGCGATTCTTTGAACGAAAAATGATATTATAAAATTCAGTAAAATTTATGGTCTAAAATTTGTCATACTTATCGACATTTCTGCTTCAAAGGGTGAGGGCAGACTGAGAAATGGAACCGCTTTCTCGGCTATTTATGCAAATCGTGGCGCATTCGCAGATTGCGTATTTCTATATATCAGCTCAATACTTAAATAAATATAAGCAAAAACCAGGAAATTCATTGTTACGCATGCGTAGACTGCAAGCATATAACAATATATATATAACCTGCACGGCATTTTCAATGCCTAGTCGGCTATTGCACTGAGATTCTTAGAACGAAAAATGATGTTATAAATTTCAATAAAATTTAAGGTCTAAAATTTTTCTTACTTATCGACCTTTCTGCTTTAAAGGGTGAGGGCAAACTGAGAAGGAAAACCACTGTCCCGGCTATTTATGCATATGGTGGCGGATGCGCAGATTACGTATTTCTATATATCAGCTCAATACTTAAATAAATATAAGCAAAATCCAGCAAATTCATTGTTACGCATGCGTAGACTGCAAGCATATAACAATATATATATATATATATATATATATATATATAACCTACACAGCAGTTCCAACGCATAGTCTGCTATTGCACTGCGATTCTTTGAACGAAAAATGATATTATAAAGTTAAGTAAAATTTATGGTCTAAAATATTTCTTACTTATCGACCTTTCTGATTTGAAGGGTGAGGGCAGACTGAGAAGCGAAACCGCTGTCCCGGCTATTTATGCATATCGTGGCGCATGCGCAGATTACGTATTTCTATATATCAGCTCAATACTTAAATAAATATAAGCAAAATCCAGCAAATTCATTGTTACGCATGCGTAGACTGCAAGCATATAACAATATATATAACCTACACAGCATCACCAACGCGTAGTCGGCTATTGCACTGCGATTCTTTGAACGAAAAATAATATTATAAATTTCAATAAAATTTCTGGTCTAAAATTTTTCTTACTTATCGACCTTTCTGATTTGAAGGGTGAGGGCAGACTGAGAAATGGAACCGCTGTCCCGGCTATTTATGCAAATCGTAGCGCATTCGCAGATTGCGTATTTCTATATATCAGCTCAATACTTAAATAAATATAAGCAAAATCCAGCAAATTCATTGTTACGCATGCGTAGACTGCAAGCATATTACAATATATATAACCTACACAGCATTTCCAACGCGTAGTCGGCTATTGCACTGCGATTCTTTCAACGAAAAATGATATTATAAATTTCAATAAAATTTATGGTCTAAAATTTTTCATACTTATCGACATTTCTGCTTCAAAGGGTGAGGGCAGACTGAGAAATAGAACCGCTGTCTCGACTATTTATGCAAATCATGGCGCATTCGCATATTACGTATTTCTATATATCAGCTCAATACTTAAATAAATATAAGAAAAATCCACCAAATTCATTGTTACGCATGCGTAGACTGCAAGCATATAACAATATATATATATATATATATATATATATATATAACCCGCACGGCATTTTCAATGCGTAGTTGTCTATTGCACTGCGATTATTAGAACGAAAAATGATATTATAAAATTCAATAAAATTTATGGTCTAAAATTTTTCATATTTATCGACCTTTCTGCTTTGAAGGGTGCGGGTAGACTGAGAAATGGAACCGCTGTCCCGGCTATTTATGCAAATCGTGGCGCATGCGCAGATTGCGTATTTCTATATATCAGCACAATACTTAAATAAATATAAGCAAAATCTAGCAAATTCATTGTTACGCATGCGTAGACTGCAAGCATATAACAATATATATATAACCTACACAGCAGTTCCATCGCGTAGTCGGGTATTGCACTGCGATTCTTAGAACGAAAAATGATATTATAAAGTTAGGTAAAATTTATGGTCTAAAATTTTTCTTACTTATCGACCTTTCTGCTTTGAAGGGTGAGGGCAGACTGAGAAGCGAAACCGCTTTCCCGGCTATTTGTGCATATCGTGGCGCATGCGCAGATTACGTATTTCTATATCTCTGCAAAATGCTTAAATAAATATAAGAAAAATCCACCAAATTCATTGTTACGCATGCGTAGACTGCAAGCATATTACAATATATATATAACCTACACAGCATTTCCAACGCGTAGTTGGCCATAGCACTGAGATTCTTAGAACGAAAAATGATATTATAAATTTCAATAAAATTTATGGTCTAAAATTTTTCTTACTTATCGACCTTTCTGCTTTGAAGGGTGAGGGCAGACTGAGAAGCGAAACCGCTGTCCCGGCTATTTATGCATATCGTGGCGGATGCGCAGATTACGTATTTCCTTATCTCTGCAAAATACTTAAATAAATATAAGAAAAATCCATCAAATTCATTGTTAGGCATGCGTAGACTGAAAGCATATTACAATATATATATATATATATATATAACCTACATAGCATTTCCAACGCGTAGTCGGCTATTGCACTGATATTCTTAGAACGAAAAATGATGTTATAAATTTCAATAAAATTTATGGTCTAAAATTTGTCATACTTATCGTCATTTCTGGTTCAAAGGGTGAGGGCAGACTGGGAAATTGAACCGCTGTCCCTGCTATTTATGCAAATAGTGGCGCATTCACAGATTGCGTATTTCTATATATCAGCTCAATACTTAAATAAATATAAGCAAAATCCAGCAAATTCATTGTTACGCATGCGTAGACTGCATGCATATAACAATATACATAACCTACACAGCATTTCTAATTCGTAGTCGGCTATTGCACTGCGATTCTTAGAACGAAAAATGATATTATAAATTTCAATAAAATTTATGGTCTAAAATTTTTCATACTTATCGACATTTCTGCTTCAAAGGGTGAAAGCAGACTGAGATATGGAACCGCTGTCTCTGCTATTTATGCAAATCGTGGCGCATTCGCAGATTGCGTATTTCTATATATCAGCTCAATACTTAAATAAATATAAGCAAAATCCAGCAAATTCATTGTTACGCATGCGTAGACTGCAAGCATATAACAGTATATGTAACCTACACAGCATTTCCAACGCGTAGTCGGCTATTGCACTGCGATTTTTAGAACGAAAAATGATATTATAAATTTCAATAAAATTTATGGTCTAAAATTTTTTCTTATTTATCGACCTTTCTGTTTTGAAGGGTCCGGGTAGACTGAGAAATGGAACCACTGTCCCGGCTATTTATGCAAATCGTGGCGCATTCGCAGATTGCGTATTTCTATATATCAGCTCAATACTTAAATAAATATAAGTAAAATCCAGCAAATTCATTGTTACACATGCGTAGACTGCAAGCATGTAACGATATATATAACCTACACAGCATTTCCAACGCGTAGTCGGCTATTGCACTGCGAGTCAGCAAGACCGCCGACATATTGTGGCACATATTATTGTGTCCACTCACTATGCCTGATATTTAACACCATGGAAAATGTTTCTTTCCTTGCAACAGTAATTTTAAGTTTATACTGCGATTTTATTAAATTAAAAAATACAGAATAAAGGAAATGAATTTAAATCTTTCATTTTACGACTATTAAAAAAGTATCTGTCCCCTTGAAGAATGTTATAACATAAAATTAACAATATTTAAAAGTGTTAGCGTTTATCTAATTTGAAATTAAAATCCTAAGGAATTATATTTCAAGTGTACTTATTTACAATGTAAATGTTTAACAGAGTTTTCATTAAAGTGCAACCGAGCGAGCGTCAGCGAGCGATGTGACTATTGCTAGTAGATGGATTAATTTATTTCCTTTTTAAATTTATATTTTGTAACATCGTACCCTGAATGTCACGCTGAGGATCTGAGTTCGAATCCCGGGTAGAGATTTTCTAGGTGACCCACAATTTTGGACAGAAGGGGGTGTCCGTTTGACAAAGAATGACCCATATATATATATATATATATATATATATATATATATATATATATATATATATTGAAAATAAACATTTTTTGGTCATTTTTGAAAATTCAAAACATTTTACGAGATTACGCATGGGACCTTAAAGATATATATACATATATATATATATATATATATATATATATATATATATATATATATATATATATATATATATATATTGAAAATAAACATTTTTTGGCCATTTTTGAAAATTCAAAACATTTTACGAGATTACACATGGGACCTTAAAGTTATATATATATATATATATATATATATATATATATATATATATATAACTTTAAGGTCCCATGCGTAATCTCGTAAAATGTTTTGAATTTTCAAAAAGGTCAAAAAATGTATATATATATATATATATATATATATATATATATAACTTTAAGGTCCCATGCGTAATCTCGTAAAATGTTTTGAATTTTCAAAAATGGTCAAAAAATGTTTATTTTGAATATATATGTATAGATATCGGTCATTCTATGTCAAGCGGGCACCCCCTTCTGTCCAAAATTGTGGGTCTCCTAGAAAATCGTGAGTGGATTTAAAATTCTCCTCTCCACCTCTAGTTTACGATGCAGTGCGGTCTTTTTAAAAATCTAATATGGCGGCTCCAATATGGCGGCTCAAACCTAGATTGTTTAAAAAACAATTTCGATTTACAATGATATTTTATTCAATTTTTATGCTACACGCTTTTTAAAACCGGAAATGAATTCAGCGGCAAATTTTACAATCTTACAATATTATTTTTTTTATTTTTTTTTAATTTGCTTTTTTAGCGGCGGATTTTTGTACCTGCCGTACCTCAGAAAATAGCTTAAGTAGTAAAATTCTAGTGAGATATTGTAAATTAAGTGCAATATACAAGATTTATGATGCCAGAAACATTTTAAAGTCAGTATTTCGCGAATAATGGAAAACAAATTTTTGACCTTTAAATGACCTTCAAAACATGACTTTGAGTGCGATAGCATATATTCATGTAAAATTTTCTGCCGAATTCATTTCCGGTCTTAAAAAACTAGTAGCATCCAAATTGAATAAGATATCATCGAATTTCGAAAAAATTCCGGAAACAATCTAGGTTTGAGCCGTCATATTGGAGCCGCTATATTAGATTTTTAAAATGACCACACTGCATCGTAAACTAGAGGTATGAAATTACGTATGAAATTTTCAATTTCAAGAAAACTCGGTTATGTACAGCCATATTTCTAAAGAAAATTGTTGGTTAAAATCATAAATTCGGTTTAAAATGAGCACCATTTCGGTAAAAGTGCATAGTTTTCAAACTCTGTATGTACTTCGATAGTTTTTATGTTGTAGAAGATAATGGATTTTCGTATTTTGTTCCGAGTCACACCGTTTCAGAGATCCCCGCACCGCCGATTGCGGAGCTATTAAAAGAAGACTCACAGTTGCATAGCTATAACAACACCATTTTCTTTAAATAAAATGAATAAAAAATTGTTTTTCAATCTTGAATATTTAGAGAAGAAAGTCCGATACACAGATTTTGTATAAAGTTGAGCAATTTAGAGTAAAAAATTGCAGAAAATACCTATCATTTTAGCCCATTCAAGGTGGTATTACCCCTTAATACACATTTCCATGTATACGATCATAAACAAGAGTTTCTAACGAGAATATCCTACTATGGTTTGCTTAAATCCGTAAAATTTTAAGAAAGTTACAAGTATTTAAATTTTTGTGGGGCTATCAGTGACCCTTCAGCGTGCTTACCAGAGTATTTTTGCCTACGTCTTCTAGGGTTAGTTCGATTATAGAACTACATATAGAACATTTACTAATTACGAATGATATAATAAATAGAAATTGCAAGGATGATGAAAACTATTTCTTTACAGGTACCTCGTGTTCAAGGTTTTTCAAAAGTGTAGCACAGGCCTTAGTTGACTTTAACGAGCTGAATCCTATAGCTCCATTGCAGATATTAATAGAGGTAAATAAAATAATTATTTATACAACTGGAAAGATGTGATAGTTTAAATTTATTTAAATAAAAATTATAATATAGTATATGAAAATATTATAATCATCTTAACCATGGTTATAATCTATTGTTTAATTCATATTTGATAAATTTATAATACCTGAGAATGGCATGCTTAGGTTGTATATTGGAAAATCTCCAGAGCTTTTGACTTTATTGTACTTATATTACTCATTAGGTTATCAATATTTTTAAGCGTAAAAGTACCTAAAAATGATGAAACGAAAAGTGTTATTTTTAAAAGTTAATACAGAATTTAGACTTTAACTTTTTGAGTATCTAACAAAATACTTTGATATTTGATTAGATGGTAGTTTATGCTTATAAGGAGAGTGTCATAGCTCTAGATCACGGATTTGGATAACTTTGGGAACTGTTTTGTGGTACAAAACATTAATGCAAATTATTTAAAGGATCAGGCCTGGATTAAACCTAACAAAAAATTTTCTTTTACAAGTACAGAAAACTTTTTATGATTAAAAGCAGTCATTCTGAAAATTTATGTGCTATCAATACACATTAATATCTTAAATTTGACCGTAGTTAAACCTCAAAATCTTGATCTTACATATCACAATAAATCATTATTTTCAATACCATATTTATAAAGGAACTTTGATCCTCAGACGATTCTAGGTCTATATAACCATAATTGAATGTATCTATTGGGTGATGAGATTTAAAAGATGTCTACCTGATAAATTTATGTAGGACTGATTCTATTATTTTTCTATTGCATTCAGTGTAGGGTGATCAAATTACCAAACCGTAGGGAAGTATTAGTGTAACAAGAGATTTAAAAAGATAAATGATTAAATCGACATTGCTAAAATACAATGTTGACATTTTTATGAAACCAAACATTCCAAAAGCCTTAGACGTGACGTAATCAATATTGTGTTCAAACGATAGTGATACATGAAAAATAATTCCTAGGTCAGTTATAGAATAACCTCAATTTAGTTGGTTTTGGGATGGAGCGTAGTCAAAGATGAACGGGTTTTTCATTTTATAAAATGATATTACATAAAATTTGCTAAAGTTTAAAGCAAGACCGTTAATCTTTGACCAGGCTTCGATCTGGCTTCAATTTAATTGTAAGTTGGAAGCATCCCTCGGATTAGTAATTTTAGAGAATATCTTTGTCATCAGCCTAAATGAGACAATGAGATTTAGAAATAAAATGGGTAATGTCGTTAATGAAAATAAATAAAAAGTATAGGCCCCAGGTGAGAGTCTTGGGGTACTCCTATTCTGACAGCAAAAAGTCTTGATTGTGAATTACCTATTCTCACTGATTGCTTCCTCTCAGTTAGATTTGATGACATGCACTTACGTAGTTAGCCCCTAATACCTGCATTCCAGTGTTTTTGCATTAACCTACGATGATTTACAGTATCTAACGCTTTTTTAAAATCAATATAAATTGAGTCAACTTTATAGAAATCCTTAAATGTGGACTGTATAAAATCAGTATAAAGATGAAGGTTAGAGATGGTTGATATTCTTCTATAGAACCCATGCTGCTCCTGTATAATTTTGTCTGAGACAAATGAAACTAAGCGTTTGGCTAGAATTATATCGAATAACTTTGAAATCTTGGATAATATAGAGATTTGTCTGTAATGGGAGATGTCATACTTATCACCATTTTTAAAAAAGGGAGAGACATAAGCATGTTTCCACAAGTTTGGGAATTTATCATTGACTGGTGAAAAGATAAAAAGGAGAAACAAGAGAAGACATACATTTCTTTAAAAAATAAGGAGGAATGCAGTCTGGGCCGCGATTTAGATTTTTATCAAGAGATTTAATGGCAACTAAATGATCGTCTCTAGTTATACTAAGATTGTCAAAAATAACATCACAGTCAATGGGATATATCAACAATCTGTGTATTCGAGTCTACAGATGAGAAATACAAAGAGAATAAGTGAACAATATCATCGGATGAATTAACAGATTCATCCCCTAAGAACATGTTTGACGTTACACTGTTATCTTTTTTAGGTTATTAATGTACGACAAGAAATGCTTTACATTCCATTTTAGGTTATGTTGAACTGACTTTAAGTGGTTTTGATAAGATTCGCGAGACTCACCTAGACTTCCATGCACGAAGAGCCTTTTTCTTCTCCTTAATTAAGTTGCTTAATTCGAAATCGTACCATCTCGGATATTGTCTGGACGAAGTTTCTTTCAATGGAGTGTGCCTATAAATATAAAAACTAGTAATACTTTTGTCTATATCGTGACCATTGAAAAGTTCAGTCCATTCAACATTCGAGAGTGCTTGAGTTATAAATGCTGAGACAGATAATTTGCTGCGCTAGCCGACATTTGTTCAAAGAAGCCTGAACGATGGTGTAAATCAGCTTGGTATATTTCATCTGGTGAGTCGAAGTATGAGATTAGGCCAGGTGATGAAAATAACAGACCCAGGGTGTATTGCTTTTGAGGATGTAGTTGATGCTTCTGTTGGAAGCCTAAGAGAGACAATGCATGGCAAATAATTGCGTTACACTGGTGACGATCCGGGGTTTCATAGCTAGTCTCCATAAAGCACAGAGGGCCATTGGTCCAGATTATATTGGGTAAGTCAAAATCCCCTGCGAGCACAATTTCATGGCCCCTGTGAGCACTGGACAAGAAGTTCAATGAGTCTGCAAGGTCCTTGTATATATTCTTATTTGACCCTGGTGGGGTGTATGACAACCCTATAATTATCTTCTTTGTTACGAGATCCAATCTTAAAAATAGTGATAGTTCGGAGTTAGTTGAGGAGACGCATTATAATATTCTATACTTCTTATCAACCGCAGTGAGAACCCCACCAGCTCTACTAGTATCGCAATTGTGTAACCCTCTATATCTGCGATACACTGTATAGTTTTGGAGCCCGAGCTCTGTAGAAAGAGTAGCAGGCTTAAGCCAGGTATAAGTGAAAAGGAGGATGTCTGAACATTTAAATAATAAATGTATAGTCTCTTACGACCATCATTTAGTTTTTTGGATTACGACGGTTCTGAGTCCGTTCTCTTCCACCAGCATCGATACTCCATTGATGTATTTGACTACTTTTTTATCAGTAAGGTTTTGGTGATTATACACCTCTGCTTCCTCTCTAAGGTGCCGAGGTTCATCGCGTTGAGCTGGGATTTTGTCAGACTGATATTTTCCTTGGAAACAGGTGCCGATTGCTGATAACTCTTAGCACATCAGCATTAGAGCGATGGTTGATTATGATTGGGTGAGGTCAGCGACTGGGTTTCTACCTAGACGCTGAGTAGCAACCTGTGTAGTGTCTACATTTTTAATAGCAAACATAAGTTGTATGATTGCTGCAGTATCATCAGCAGTCGAAGCAGACTCCTGGAGGTTATATATTGTCAAATTTGAGGCTCTCATAAATCGTTCCTGCGTCTCAGATACTAGATGGTTATATGCCGGAGCAGTTCCTGAGTGCCCATCATCTGCGCCACCAACATTTCGTTCGAGAGCAGTGATTCCTGAAGTACAATCCGCAATGTTATACCTCATGTTGGTTATTTCAGAGCAGTTTTGGTTCAAGCGATATTTGATACCGACTTGTTGTTCCTGAATCTGAGAGAGACTACTGTTGGTGCGTTGGAGTTGAGATTCGAAGACACGAAATAGATGCTGAATTTCAGATAAGAGCGTGGAATTGTCGATTGTGAGATTATTGGATGACGTGATGCTTGCAAAGATGTATTGAGGTTTTGGCTATGCTGGCCGTCTGCTAAGAGAGTAGGTGGAGATGTACGAGATGTACTATTAGAGCTGGTGTTCGTTTGCAAGGTGTGGGGTACAGCACCTGTATGAAGCATGTCTAATGGTTGTTGATTCAGTTGCAGAAGTCGAAGACTATGGATCAATATCTACTATTGCAGGCAAGGTTGGTCGAAAAGTTGTACAGCATTTAAAAATGCCACTCTTGTAGGAGGAAAATCTATCGGCATACGATTTATGCTGCAAGGGGAAACACTTGGAGCAAGTGATTCAAGAAGGAACCCCAGTTTTGCAGTATTGGAAAATTTTCCTATTGCTCATTCTTATGTTATGTAAAGCGTGTTGCTTCGAAGTAATAATAAACGAAAATCGTTATATAATCCAAGAATTTAATACGTAAGATTGATTATAGCTATGTAATAAGTGAAACCACAAAATTACACAGAGTTGTAATATATGTTAAAGAAATTACGAGACACGAGGGTAAAGGTAAGTTTGTTGACTAACGTTCAGCGTTATGCTATAGCAGGTAGCGACAAGCGCTGTATATGAGGTGCTACGAGGTGAGAATTTCAGCCACTCGCATCCGGTGCACAATTGAAATATTTTCTTTGAAATTATATAGCACTACGCACAAATTTTAATGTCTTAATAGATTATAGTATTATTTCTAGAATTGTTGAAAATTTATTAAACAAAGTTAAGAAAACATATGTGGAGTGATGTAGATCAATTGCGCACAGTTCCGCGGACACCTAGCGGAGGTTAAAATAAATTAAAAAAAAATTATATTAAAAAGATTGATTGTACGAGGGTAGTTCAATAAGTCTTTAGAATGACCAACAGATGGCGCGCGAATCGCTCCAAATCATCTGTTTTCAGTCAGCACCACTCACGACTAGATATATGGTGCAGTCACAGTCCACATCTTCTGAGTTTACGTGTTTTTATAACCAATTGAAAAAAAAAAATTTGCTTGTTAAGAAAAATGGAAAAAAACGAGTTCAGAGCGGTAATTAAACATTTTCATTTAAAGGGTTTAACTCCATATGAGATAAAAAATGAATTGGACTCAGTTCATGGCACATCTGCCCCTGCCTTAGCAACGGTTTATAACTGGGTAAATGAATTTAAGCGTGGTCGTACATCAATAAGTGACGAACCACGTTCAGGAAGGCCCGTAGAAGCAACTACTCCCGAAATCATCAATAAAATCCACGATATGGTGTTGAAGGATAGAAGATTAAAAGTGCGTGAGTTAGCTGTGGCCACAAGGATATCTATAGGTGCAGTTGTTTCAATTCTACATGAAAAATTAGGCATGAAAAAGCTATCGGCAAGATGGGTGCCGCGTTTGCTCTCAGCTGAGAATAAACGTAATAGAGTGGTCGCCTCTTAGGCTCTTTTGGCGCGCATAAGTCGGAATCCTGACGAATTTTTTCGTCGATTTGTGACTGTGGATGAAACATGGATACACCACTACACTCCTGAGACAAAGAAACAATCCAAACAGTGGATTTCCACAGGCGAACCAGCTCCAAAGAAGGCAAAGACCGTAAAGTCAGCTGGTAAGGTTATGGCTACAGTTTTTTGGGATGCACGTGGAATTATACTTATTGACTACTTGGAAAAGGGTAAAACAATTACTGGTGAGTATTATGCATCATTATTAGAGCAGCTGAAAGAAGAAATTTAAAAAAAACGACCACATTTGGCGAGAAAAAAATTCTCTTTCATCACGACAACGCCCGAGTTCACACATGCTTCGTTTCAATGGCTAAAATTGAAGAACTAAAATTCGAATTGGTCGAACACCCACCGTATTCACCAGATTTAGTCCCCAGTGACTTTTTCTTATTTCCAAACTTGAAAAAATGGCTCGGTGGACAGAGATTTACGGACAACGAAGACGTCATTGCCTCTGTAAGTGCTTATTTTGAGGAACTTCCGAAAACGCACTTTTCTGAAGGATTAAAAAAACTTAAAAAGCGATTGACCAAGTGTATAGAGCTCCAAGGAGATTATGTTGAAAAATAAAAAAAAATTTACCCAAAAAAAATTGTTTTTATACTTTATTCTAAAGACTTATTGAACTACCCTCGTATCTACCAAAAAGAATAAAAAAAAATTTAACGAAATCATTTAATCTCACGTTCATTGAAAATTTTTTATTTATACATACATGTACACAACGTTTATGACTCACGTGTTTGAATCACCCATCATTCTATTACATTGTAATTATATATGTACCACACTAATAATCAAATTCATTCAAATTTTATTTACTTTACCATATATACAAACATACACACTCTTTAATGTAAACAATGTCTAGACTTTAGTTTAATTAAATAAAAAAAAACATCATACGTCCTTTCGTTTTTACATTTACACTTGCGTCACACAAACATTCTATTTATTTATTATTGTATCTATTTATTTATTTATATATTTATTTATATATTTAGTTATATATTTATATATTTATTTATATGTTTATTTATTTATTTATATATTTATTTATTTATTTTGTAACAGGTGGGACAATTCTTAATAACAATTGTTCGTGGCTAATAAGCCGTCGGCCGAGCTGCTATCGTGCATTAGCTAGCACAGCACGCAACGCGTACTGGCGTGCACTATTGCTCCTACCTGGAGTAAGCCAGCGGAGCAACGCTGATGAGCTTCTGCCTGGCTGCCGCTGCTCTGGCCGTCCTGCTGCAAAGTTCACTGAACCCCGGTGGATTCAGCTCCGTGCGGAGTCACCTCGATGCACGGGTTTTCGCGATCTGTAATGAGCGCGAAAGCGCGGAAAGCTAATTGTCGCAACGCGCCAATGTAACGGCTTTTCGCGCTTGCCTAACTCGGTCGAGGAGCAGGCGGGTCGTGGAGAAAATTGACTCACGCGAGTTTAACTTTTAATAATAAAATAGACTATATTCAGCAACAAATAAATTAACAACAATAGATTAATAAATAATGATAACGAAATTTACAATAATTGATTAACAATAACAACAATGAATTTAATAACCGCGCAGACGAATTTAACAATAATTGATAAACAATTAGTGGCAACGAACTTAATAACTGCGCAGACGAATTTAACAATAATTGATAAACAATTAGTGACAACGAACTTAATAACCGCGCAGACCAAGCGACGGTGCGCGTCCAGCTCGTTCTCTGCTGGACGCGTTGCCCTCACGATGGGCCGTACGCGCGCCTGGTGTCGCGGCATCTTGGTGTACTCTAGGGCGCGGTGCCCACGGAGAGCAGCCCTGTACACCGCTCGCGGTTTGTATAATATCTATACGCGCGGGCTAGCCTTTACCTTAATTATACGTTCCTCGACGACGATCGCTCTATCTCTGTCTCTGTCTCTCTCTCTCTCTCTCTCTCTCTCTCTCTCTCTCTCTCTCTCTCTCTCTCTCTCTCTCTCTCTCTCTCCCTATCTCCTTCTCCGCTTCGCATCTCTCTCCTTCACTCTCTTCTGGCTACTCGTGGGACGCGCCTCCATACTCGTAGCACAGTGGGGAGATATCTCCGTAAGCACTTCACTCCGATTGCGGCGTCGCGGCAACAGGTCGCTCCGCGTGCGCTAGCTTCTACGCGGGAAAATGTCGGCGAGACTAAAACGGAGTTGACGCGCGCGGATCGAACTCTGAATCGATAGTGACGCGCTCGAGGCGTCAGCGCGGCCAGCGCCGCGCCCCCAGTCGCGTTCTCTTTGGGTAACTACTCTCGATGCGCGCGTGTCGCCTATAGTGCGAACGCCGGTACATGTCACTCATTTCGTTACAACCCCCTCCCAGACGTTGCTTGCCCCCGCAAGCAACTTCTGCCACCCAACCTACGAAATGCTCGATCGATCGGGGATGGGATTGGTCGGGTTAGGTCCAACTAACTTTCTTATTCTCCTTGTATCATATCAACTTTTACTTTAAAAAAAATATAAAATACACACATATGTACAAGGGAATCGAGGGACCTTCTGTCAGCCGCTCCACGGACTTACTCCGGCCTCCTGGTCTTCTCGGATTCTCCCTCCTTCCGCTACCCCGCAATGATGGTGGCGTGGCGGGTATCCTTGTCGGGGCATTTCCCCGGTGCGCGCACCCCTAACCGGCCACATATCGCGCAATACCTCGCCCTGCCTGTCCTGGGCGTGTTCTACGGTTGCCGTGGGGGCCGCATTCGGGCACTCTCGCCAGAGTCGGTGCCGGCTCGGGCTCCCGCCGCTGGCGCCTGAGGGGTCGCCCGGGTCGGTTTTGGTGTGCCTGACGGGCTCGAGGAAGCGGCATCCCGCCCTGCCTCCTCGGCCAGCCTTGCGGTCTCACGCCTGAGGGCCCGTACCTCGGCATTCGCGAGAGACGGTTCAGCCTCACGCGCTGCGAGCGCGCGCTGAATATCTCGCAGGCGCCTCGCGTCTTTCTCAGCCTTGGCTGCGGCCGCCTCCCTTTGCTCTCGCAAGCGCTTTGATCTGTCATTGAACCACTGATCGAGGTGCTCTTTCAGCTCCCGATGGCTATTATGCACCTGGGCCAGCTTATTGGAATATTCCCGGGCCTGGTGGTAGCTGCGATGGAAAGCATTCCATCGTTCGACCGCCTCTACCACCTTTGCCCGGTAGGCGCGGAGTAAAGCTCGCGCCTCAGTGACGGCTGCCTCGGTGGATTGCCATGCCATATCGATCGAGTCGGACTCACGGTTGGACGGGGGTCGTGCCGGGGTATCACCGGCTGGTGGGGCCGCAGCGGCATGCTGGGCCTCACTTACCTCCCGGTTGTGTCCACCACTGCTTGGCGGCGAAGTGGAGGCCGCAGCGGCATGCTGGGCCTCTAGCTCCGTCTGGGAGGCTACCTCCCGGGTCGGCACTCTCAATGGAATGGCAAACCTGTCCGGCGTCGACGGGCGTTCTCCCAAGCCGGGGGAAGATGGCACTCCAGGTGACCTGGACCGCGCTTCGTCTTCGTCCTCCTCCAACTCTTCTATCAATACGGAGGCTCTGGTCTCCTCTCGTCGTCGCCGTTCTCCCTCCAGCTCGCTCAACCGCTGGTCGAACACGTGTAGTGCGGCCTGCACTACCCTTTCGACCTTTTCCCCGAGCTATAGGTTGAGTATGGCGGCGGCGATCTTCCCGACGTCCTCCTATGAAGCCTCCATCTGAAAGAAGGGAACAGTTCTGATGTTAGCCCTGGTAGGGCATGTCGCGCTTGCTTCTCGTGCGACGCGGTGAGGTGGGTGCCGGCAAGTTCTGATTACGATTCTTACCAGACCCTTTCGGTCGACCTCGCGGGCGCTTAGTCGGTTCGATTTCGCGCGGTGCCTTCTTCAGTTTGGTTGCGGCTTTCGCCGTTTTGGCGACGTATACTGCTTGACGCGGACGACCGCGCTTTGGCTTCGCTCGTTGGTTGCCGTCGTCATCCGCCAGCGTTGCCCCCACTGGAGCTGCATCTCGCACGCTATCATCGGTCGGCGTCGCATCGCCAATTACCCCCGCTGGGGTCGCATCGCTCATAACCCCCGCTGGGGTCGTCTCACGTACGCTTTCGGTAGGCGGTGCCGATTGATCCGACGCCCCCTACCGGACGATCCTTCTCTTCTCGTGTCCTTCTTTCTTCTTTCTGCCCAGGTTCCGTTGGATCTTCCCCTGGGACGAAGGGCTTCATATCCTCGGCTTGGACCAATTGACGCCGAGGATACCGATCACGATGTATGGACCTGCATATTTCGGCGCTAGTTTCGCCGTTATGCCCTGGGCCACCGAGGAGAGTACTCTATTCTTTCTCCATACTATGTGGCCAAGCAGAAAGGTTTCTTCTCTGCGCCCAGTGTCGTAGTACTTCACCTGCCTGGCCCGCTCAGTCACTGAGCGTAACGCTGACTGCTGATACAATTCGTGTAGCGTATCCATTCTCGCGTGCCAAGCTCGCAACAACTCTTTCTGCACGGAGTCTTTGGCCTCCTCAACGTGCGTACGCTTTGCGGTCCCAGGCGGCGTCGGTTGTCTCCCTTAATTCAGCATGGCCGGGATATAGCCTGTTGAACTGTGACTGGCTTTGTTCATTGCGAAAACCAGCTCTGGTAAATGTTCGTCCCAGGCTTTGTGATTCTCCTGAACATAAGACGCAATCATCGTATTCAGGGTTCTATTCTCCCTATCCACGGAATTCGCTCTCGGGCAGTATGGGGGGTCGTGGTGTGGTACACTCCCTGCTTCCAAATGTATTCATCAACGGCTTTGTTCTTAAACTCGGTGCCGTTGTCCGCATGGAAGGTTTCGGGAGTCCTAAACCTCATGACGACTCGCTCGTGTAGTTCCTTAATTACCGTCCGAGCGTTGGCCTTCCGAATGTGTATACACTCCACCCATCGGGTAAATAAATTCTGAAATATCAAGATATACTCGAAGCCACCTTTCGTGCGTGGTAGCGGACCAGTGATATCTCCAGCCACTATCTGCCACGGTCTTTCCACGACCCTCCTACCCATCATTCCTATGGGAGGTTTCTGCACCACTTTGCACTGCTGGTACACCATGCACTCTTTGACGTACTTCTGCACGTCGGCGTGCATGTTCGGTCAATAATAATATTGGCTTATTCGGGCGAATGTCTTATCTCGCCCGAGGTGACCAGCAGTGGGATCATCGTGGTTTTCTCTCAGTATGGCCCGCCTGTGGTCGGCTGGCACTGCCATTTTCCATGCGTCATCGTCTCCTATGATACTCTCGACGCTTTCATCTGGTCGATAGTGGTAGAGGTTCTCTCCCACGATCTTCCAGCGCAGATTTTTATGCGGTCTCTCAGCTGTGCTGTTTACCACTTTGAGGTACCATTGGTCATTGGTGCCTTCTGACCAGCTGAGTAAGCTTAGTGTTATCCCCTCCTCTTCGTACATTCGGGATAGCGCATCAGGGACATAATTGAGTTTTCCTTCTTTATGAACTACCTCTAAACTCTGTTCTTGTAACCGTAACGCCACCTGCACAACCGGCCTGTGGAGTTTTTCATGTTACATAACCATTTCAAGCTCATGTGCTCGGTGACTACCTTGAAATGGTAGCCCTCAATGTACGGACGGAACTTGTCTATGGCCCATATTTTATTATTATATAATCTGAGTTTGGGCTCAGTAGGAGCCCCAGACGCATGGTTTCCCTTGGCGTCCCTCCTTGTTATGCCAGTTACCGCCTTGATGTTACCGCCTCCCAGAAAGAAAAGATTCCGGGGGCAGCACTGGCCCTTATCTCCTCGGCTTTCAGAAAGTAGGCTCCCAGAAATCGGCGTCTACTTTCAGACAGCGCTGGGCAACTGCACAGGAGGTGTTCTGATGACTCTTCCTCCAAGCAGCAGTATCGACATTCAGGGCTGTTTTCAAAGCCCATCCTGTGCCTGATTAACCTCAGATTACCGTGGCCCGTGAATATTTCCACGATGATCATGGCTTTGCTTTTACTGAGACCAAGAATGACTCTTGTCCAGTCTTTTGCTGTTGTGGGAGCGATGAATGCCTTCGCTTGCCTGCAACGTTCCTCTTTATCCCATACCTGCTGATGCTCCGCAGTTACCCACCCAGTAATTGTGTCTTTTACTAGGCTGCTGCTGATGCCTATAGCTGGTTCTGGGCCGATGAAGCTTTCTTTAGCTCCGGTTTTAGCAAGGTCATCTGCTATCATGTTTCCCTTGATACCGCTGTGCCCTGGGATCCATAATAGCGTGACCTTTGAGGTTCCTGCCAGATCATTGAGGGCTTCATAGCATTCCCATACTAATCTGGATTTAGTTGTATAGCTGTTGAGTGCCTGTAGGGCGCTCTTGCTGTCTGAGCAGACTCACACCCGTCCCTCTGAGACGGCTTCTGCAGCCATCCCAGCACAGCGTGTTATAGCTACCAACTCGGCTTGGAAGACAGTGGCGTACTGGCCAAGGGGTACGATAGTGCCCTTACCGTTCCGCCTACAGTACATGCCCACTCCAGTATCTGCCATACTCTTGGATCCGTCTGTGTAGTACAGATTTCTCCCGCTTGGTAGGCTACTTTTACCTGTCACCCAGTCTTTCTTGGATGATAGACTGATTCTGTACTTCTTATCGAAGAGGAAGCGCGTGTTCGTGGTGTCCAGGATCATCCTTAGGACGTCCCTTCCATCCAGTCCCTTGGGATATCTTATGGATTTCCCAATACTCTCCTCTCCGAGTACTCTTCTGACTCTGTGCAGGGCCTTTGCAGCCTCTGCCTCCAAGCTCAGTATGAAAGGCTCAATATCAGGATCATCCCCAGAGCTGCAGTAGGAGTTGTCCTAGTCGCTCCGGAGATGGCCCTGAGAATCAAGCTTCTTGTTCTCTCTAGTATGATGTTTGCTGTTGATAGGGCAGTTCTGTTCCACCAGACTATGACCGCATAGGTAAGTCTTGGCTTAAGGACCGCCTCATACATCCATTTCATTGTTTCCGGTCTCAAACCCCAGTTTCTTCCTACGGCCCTTCTCAGTTGCCACAGGCATGCTGTGAGTTTTCCTAGGTATTTTACCTTGTTCTTTAGTGTCAGTTTCTGTCCACTCAGTACAAGATTGCATTGTCTATTCCACTTGTATCTTCTGGTGAAGACTACTACTTCCGTCTTTGCTGGATTAACGGATAGTCCCGTATGTGAGCACCAGGCATCTACAAGCTTTAAAGCTTTATGCATAATGCCCATAAGGGGGTCCAGGAATGGGCCACGGAAGATAACTTTGATGTCATCAGCGTAGCCGATTACTTTGCACCCCATATCGCTGAGCTGTTTCAACAACTCGTTTACCACCAAACACCAGATAAGGGGAGATAGGACGCCTCCTTGTGGGCACCCCTTCCCCACACTTCCTTGTAGCGTTGCATCGCCCTTGGTGGTTTCGAGAAGTCTACTACTCAGCATGTGATCGATCCAGTCAAGTCAGTTCAAGGCTTCTCTGATTACCTCCCTTGATGTGTGGTTGAAGGCCCCTTCTATGTCCAACAGAGCACTAATGGCATATCCTTTGGCTTCTACCTGTGTTTTGATAAACGAGATCTCGCTAAAAAGTGCGGTCTCTGTTGACCTCCCAGCCCTGTAAGCGTGTTGGTCTTTATGGAGCTGTTCTTTTTCCAGGACAATTTCCCGTATGTATCTATCTATCAGCCTTTCTACAGTCTTGAGTATGAATGAAGTAAGGCTGATAGGGCGGAAGTCTTTTGGGGAGGTGTATCCGCATTTACCCGGTTTCGGTATGAACACCACTCTTGTGCCCCGCCACTTGGTCGGGACAAACCCAAGTGTAATGCTCGCCCGTATTAATCGTGTTATCGGTGACTTATAAGGACTAAAAGACCCTACTGCCCACCTGACCCTGGTCGGCGTGACGATTTTATTGGCCAGCCGGTGTCGTTCACCTAAATCGGTGAACGACTTCCTGCAGCTAACCCCGAACTCGGCGGAGTCAGGGTTTACTTCGTCATCCTTGATTCTACTGAATCCCGGGAAGTGCGCCTGGATCAGGAGGGAGAGAGTCTCCTCATCAGTTGAGGCATGTCTGCCGTTAGGGAGTTTCAGCGTTCCCAAAATGGTTTCCGGATTCTTGGATAGAATCCTGTCCAGTCTTGCCGCCTCTTTGCCTCCATTGATGTTCTCGCAGAAGGTGGCCCAGCTTCTTTTGCGTGCCTCCCTTACCGCGGATTTGTATTCATCCCTTACCTTTTTATAAGTATTCCACAGCGTACTGCTGTGTGCTTTCCTGGCCGCCTTAAAGAGTCTTTTCGTTTTCTCCTTGACTGCTTCCAGTTTTTTACTCCACCAGGTAACTTCACCTATGTTTTTGGTCCTTTTGAGGTCGCAGTTCCTCTGGAAGGCCAAAGTGATACCGTTTGTGAAGATTCGAGCTGTCTCTTCTAGAGTTTCCCTGTCCCTTATGTCGACTGGTACTTTCTTTAAAATGGCCTCCAATTCAATATTATAATCATTCCAGAGCGTGAGCCTAGGGTCGCGAAACCATCTAGATTGCTCTCGCCCTGGCTTACCCACTTCATAGGTTATCTGAAGGTGGTCAGATAACGATGGCTCATCCCTGACTCTCCAGTTTCTAACCAAGTGCGTGGTGTTGTTTGAGCAGAGGGTTATATCAATCACCTCGGCTCTGTTTGCATTGCGAAAAGTAGGAGTGTTACCGACGTTCAGAATGTTTAGATTTGTGCCAACCAAGTAATTCAGAAGTGTGGTTCCCCTCGCATTAATGTCCGTGCTCCCCTATATCGTATGATGGGAGTTAGCATCGCACCCTAAAATCAGTGGAATGTCCTGTTCTGTGCAGAAATCCACTAATCTGCAGACTTCCCTGGGTGGGTTGTCATTGTTATCATACGGGAAGTAGGCTGATGCGAGTATTGTCATGCCTACTTCCTCTAACGTACTAGAACTCACCGTCAGATCCCCTGTGCTGAGGTCGAGTAGTGGTATCACGATGGTTCCTTTGACCAGTATGCAGGTCCTGGGCCTCTTCGACTCTGGATCCCTGCAACAAACAAAGTTCCCTAACCCTTTAATAGCACCGTTCACAACCCAAGGTTCTTGGATTAGCTCGATGCCTGTGTGCACTCGAGTCATACTCCTAAGCATTATAGCTGAGGCGTCTTTACTGTGGTGCAAGTTAATCTGAATGATGGCAAGGTTTGATGGTGCCATTTTACGACATCACCGGCTGCTTCTCCTCATTGTTACCTACAGGCCCCTGCGGCCTTCGGCGCGACACCTTAAAGGTGGCACGTCCGAGGTCGTATCAGGGCCTGTCTTCCAAGGCGGCCAGCGCCTCCGCCTGTGATTCTGGAACCGATAGGACCAGGAGTTGTTTATCCCCTTCCCGCCTGGCTCCTTCCTCCACAGTCGGGGCACTGATTACGCGCCATGTGCTCGTTTTAAGGGTCGAATTGAACCCGTCCAGGATCGTCTCTGGCTTCTCAATTGGCATTGGAAACCATGCGACGGCTTTTACCTGGCCCTGGAGGAGGTAACCTCTTTAATACAGCCTGAGTAGGCGCTTGTGCTCTTCAAACGTCTCCGAGACTATGATGATGTCGTCTAGGTAAGCGAGCACATATGGTTCGAGCTCGCTACCGATCACCATGTCTATCAATCTCTGGAACGTGGCTCCAGCGTAGGATAAACCATACGGGAGCCTCACAAACTGAAACAGCCCTTTTCTGGGCACTGTAAAGGCCGTTATGGGTTTGGAAGATTCGCCTAGTGGTATGTGGTGATACGCACTTCTAAGGTCTATCGTCGATATTTACTTGGCCTTGCGTAATTTTCGCAGTATGTCTTGCATATACGGTAGTGGGTACGCATCGGGTTTTGTATGGGTATTCACTTTCCTATAGTTGACGCAGAACCTATACGTCCCGTTCTTCTTTTTCACCATAACCACTGGACTCGACCATCCTTTGTTAGATGGTTGTATTATGCGCTGTTCCAACATTTCCTTTACCTGTTGGTGCATCTCCTGCTCGATTTTCTCAGAGACGGGGTAGTATCGTTGTTTGATCGGTCTCGTGGAACCGACGTCGATATTGTGCTCTATGACACACGTCAATCCGCACGTCTCTCTTTGACCTGCCAACATCTCGTCCAGAAGGTCTTCCAGCTCTTTACGCTCATTTTCCGAGGCATCTGCTACACCAACGGACGAGAGTGCGGCTACTCCCACCTGTAAGCTGGCTACTTCACATAGTAGTTTAGCTTCCGTACCCTTGAAGTACATCGTACCGGTATCTGGGTCGAGCATGGCCCTGAATTCCTTGACAAAATTAACACCGACGTAACAAGCATCGTCCAAGTGAGGTACTGTGCCTACTCGTATTTCTTTGGTTATACCCGCCACAGTAATGGGGAGCTTAACATGGCCAACTAGTGGGCGACAAGTACCGTCTGGTAGCTTCACCCGCCCTGTGATCTTCAGGGAGAGTTCTCGCCCTAGTGCGCTGGTCATCTGCAGTCCAACCGCCCCCATGACCGTGCTGGATGCGCCAGGATCGTATAGGGCTCTGAGCCTGTAGTCTGTGACTTCAATCGACATCCACCATCGTGTTTCGTCTTCGGGGTTGTACTTCATTCCCCACGGTCTCACAAGCTCGTCTTCTTCTACTAAAGAATCGAAGCCGGTGAACGCGTTCGCTTCGGCCTCTCCTTCGGGAGTCGGCTGGCTTGACCGTGGTTGGACGTCTGAGTCCTCTGTCGTTGCCGTAGCTTCGACTTCCTGAGCAGCTACGGTGACCGTGGGCTCTTTCGGAGGCTCCTCCAGTGTTATCTCTCCTTCTGGACGAGAATCGCCTGGCTTCTTTTGGACGTCTACATCCTCCGTCGTTGTCTCGGCTACGACGGGAAGTATTTCTGCGGGGACCGGTTTCTCGTTAGGAGTGGCTTTGGTCCTTTCTAGCCGCTCCCTTGCTCGTTTCCCGGGCATTTAGGGCAATGCTTCCGCATGAACCCTATCTCTCCGCAGCCGTAACATTTCATTGGCTGCGTGGGGTCAAACCTTGGTTTACTCCCTCCTGACGGGGTGCCAGGAGGTTGCGACCTTTTGGCTCCCCATCCTGTTCGAGTTGACGACCCAATTGGTTTTCCCCCTTTGTCAGACGCTTTGGGGTCCGTTCTGGTCCCCCCGCCCTTTTCGCTCCTGGGGATTGTGTCTTTGTCCGACATGTTTAGCCGAAACTGGCTCAGTTTCTCGTCTAACATCTTGGCAAACATTGCCGTGATATCAGATGTCGAAGGATGTGGTTCTTCCTTCGAGATGGCAGATACTTCCGCTTTCTGTTTCTTTGCCCCTTGAGTTGGTTTATATGCCATCTCGGGTAACAAAGAAGCTTCCGGAGGCGGAGGAAAACGTATACTTTTCTCTCGTTCCAACGTTTGCTCGGCGTCTGAGGCGGCATCCAGCAGTGTCTCCACGCTAGTGATCTCGCACCTGCGGACCATTTTCTGTAGGTCCGACCGCATGTTTCGGTGTAGCAAGTCTAATTCTTGACTATACTCAAGCCTCGGCGATAATTTGTTCATTATGCCGATGAGTCACGTGAGGTAGTCTCGGACCAATTCATCTGGTCCTTGTGTCCTTAGGTTAGCTTCATTCCATAGCCTCTGTTGGTATTGACGACTTGTACCATACCATCGCCTGGCTGAAGTGGTGAAGTCATTCGAAGTTCGCCACTTCGTTCGGTTATTCCTATACCAGGTCGCTGCGTTGTCTGTGAAGAGTTCAGACAGCGCTGCTAGAAGCTCATCACCCGTTAGATTGCTCAATGCGTTGCAATCCTCGATCAGCGCCAAGAATGCGTCTATACTCTGGTTCTTGCTGCCAGAAAACCTGACGTTCCATTTTTTTACTACTTGATCTACATCTTTATTCGAACCGAACCTAGACGTTCCGTCCAAACTTCCTGTTGCGAATCTTGGGCTTGAGGTGCTTCCAGGATTTCCACTCCTACGCACATCTGGTCGATCTCTTGGCTGCTGATGGTCATCGCTTATAGTCGTTCTTTGACTATCTGCCCCCTCCCAGGCGCTGCATACCGTAGTAGGTGGCGCCGTTGTAGCACGAGAATCGTCCAGATGCGTATCACCGTGTATTGTGAACGTGTCTTGGAAATTCACATGTCCCGGGCGTCTGGTTTCCTCGTTCCTTGTACTTGACAGAATCTGCTCTCGCTTCAGGGTGTCTACTTGCCGTTGAAGCAACTTGACCTGTGTGAGCAGTTCTGCCAATACGAACGATATATCCTGTGGTATTTGGAATTCGGTTCCTTGTGCTGACACTAGCGTAATCATCTGCTCAATTGGCTGTGTGGCCGACTCCATCGTTTGTTCATCGGCTGTTGTCTCGTTGGTTGTTGGTGTTGTTTCGTTGACCTCTGGAGGCCCACGAAGCGACAGTTCAAGGTTTCTGAGCACGTTCGTGTCTGTGATCAGATTTGCCAGGCTGTGCGCGTTTGCCTGGCCTGTCTGCGTGCCGTCTTGAATATCGGCCGCTATTGTTTCGTCGATGAACTGGCGCCTTCGTCGAGCTCTGACATTGATGGTGTCGCCCTCTTTATCGTCTTGTTCCACGAAATCGTTGGCTGTGTAGTTGCCGAGCAACCATTTCTGTAGGCGATATGCCTGTGCGAAGTAGTTGCCCTCTGTGGACATTCAACTGAGAGAGTGTTTCGTATAGCTGCTGACCACTCAGTTCCGTCCGCCACGTCTCTACAGCTGTCTCTGTTGTGCTGGACATTCTGATCTTCTATAGATTGCTGACTTCGCTCGCAATTACCTATATGTTTCTCGCCACGCGAGATTTTCGATTTCGCTTTTATTCGCAAGTGTGTGCAAGTGTATTGTACACTTAAGGTCCGAGAAAAATTTCGCAATTAAATCTTTCTCGGTTGAGCAGAATGTCAGACTGATCTTTGTTATGCTTTTCTCGGTGCGTTCTGTTTCGCAAGATCGTTTTTGTACTATTTTCTTAACTAATCCGGGTTTCTTTTTTCTATTTCGATCTATGCAAGTATTCGGATTCGAATCTCGCTTCAAACCGGTGATTTTAATTGATTTTCTCAATTTTCGTTGTGACCTGGTAACCTCGGGTGACCGGGTTCAAATCTCGTTTTGCAAGTTTGAAGTGTGTGTGGGATTTGACGCAAAAATCTTCGAAACAAAAAATGAGTGCAGCCTTCGTATAGAAAAAAATTTTGTCTCAGAAAAAAATTTAAAAACTGCTAATTCGAATTATTCCAAAACCTTTGGAAATTCGAACCGTCGAAAATTCAAACCACGAAAAATTTGAAAATCGCAGAAAAAAAAATTTATAAGTATTTGAAAACTTCCAAAAACCTCGAAAAACTCTCCAAAAATTCAAAAAAATCGAAAATTTGAAAATTTTAAAAATTCAAAGATTTTGTAAGTTTTAAATCCCGATAGAATCCGAAACCCTCGAAAATAAATCCAAAAAATTTTCCAGAAAATTCGAAAATCCAAATGTCCATAAATTTCCAAAATCCAAAACAAATCAAAAAATCTGAACATTTAAAACTTCAAAAATTTAAAAGCTTAGAAAATATATATCCTTCAAAATAAAAACCAAAAAAAAATTAAAAGTTCAAAAATTCAGAAAATATGAAAAGTAAAAAAAAATCAAAAAAACAAATTAAAAATAATAAAAAAAAATAAAAAAATGATTTTTGCAATTATATTTTTTTAATAATAGTTAACAAACAATAATTTCTCTTTGAAGTTAATCTTGAAAAAGAAATAAAAAAAAATATTGTAGAAGCGGGGCCCCTGTGTTTCGTACGTACGGCCCTGTTCTCGTACACTTGCTGTTGAGCCGGCTAATCGTACTGCCCACTGCGCAGCCGCGCTACTCTACTATTTTCCACACACACTTCTCTGCCATGATTAGTTATTTTTGCTCTGACTCGCCTTAAATAATTATTTCGCTTTTGCTTGGCCTGGTCATTAGTTATAATCGAAAATTGTTAACTAATTATTAATAAACTATTTCCGATATTTTAGTCAAAGCAAAAATAATCTTATGTAACATTTATTTATTCGTACTCTCTGCTCACCTACCTCACACACACTTTTCTACAATTCGGTGTGCCGCTTTTTCGCTCGATTCGCGTATGCATGCTTGGCCTGCTTACACGTTCAAATAAACTTTTACAAGTCGTTTTAAATGTATTAATACTTCTTAAAAATGTTGAAATATTTCCCGTTAATTATTAATTAACTGCGTGAGTAATATCGGAAGGGCGCCATCTGTAACAGGTGGGACAATTCTTAATAACAATTGTTCGTGGCTAATAAGCCGTCGGCCGAGCTGCTATCGCGCATTAGCTAGCACAGAACGCAACGCGTACTGGCGTACACTATTGCTCCTACCTGGAGTAAGCTTCTGCCTGGCTGCCGCTGCTCTGGCCGTCCTGCTGCAAAGTTCACTGAACCCCGGTGGATTCAGCTCCGTGCGGAGTCACCTCGACGCACGGGTTTTCGCGATCTGTAAGGAGCGCGAAAGCGCGGAAAGCTAATTGTCGCAACGTGCCAATGTAACGGCTTTTCGCGCTTGCCTAACTCGGTCGAGGAGTAGGCGGGTCAGTTTAACTTTTAACAATAAAATAGACTATATTCAGCAACAAATAAATTAACAACAATAGATTAATAAATAATGTTAAAGAAATGTACAATAATTGATTAACAATAATAACAATGAATTTAATAACCGTGCAGTCGAATTTAACAATAATTGATAAACAATTAGTGACAACGAACTTAATAACCGCGCAGACGAATTTAACAATAATTGATAAACAATGAGTGACAACGAACTTAATAACCGCGCAGAC
>OX424575.1:105094668-105099668 GCA_949152435.1 Gastracanthus pulcherrimus | reverse complement strand
TTATATATTTGTTTATTTATTTATATATTTGTTTATTTATTTATATATTTGTTTATTTATTTATATATTTGTTTATTTATTTATATATTTGTTTATTTATTTATATATTTGTTTATTTATTTATATATTTGTTTATTTATTTATATATTTGTTTATTTATTTATATATTTGTTTATTTATTTATATATTTGTTTATTTATTTATATATTTGTTTATTTATTTATATATTTGTTTATTTATTTATATATTTGTTTATTTATTTATATATTTGTTTATTTATTTATATATTTGTTTATTTATTTATATATTTGTTTATTTATTTATATATTTGTTTATTTATTTATATATTTTTTTTTTTTTTTATATATTTGTTTATTTATTTATATATTTGTTTATTTATTTATATATTTGTTTATTTATTTATATATTTGTTTATTTATTTATATATTTGTTTATTTATTTATATATTGGTTTATTTATTTATATATTGGTTTATTTATTTATATATTGGTTTATTTATTTATATATTTGTTTATTTATTTATATATTTGTTTATTTATTTATATATTTGTTTATTTATTTATATATTTGTTTATTTATTTATATATTTGTTTATTCATTTATATATTTGTTTATTCATTTATATATTTGTTTATTTATTTATATATTTGTTTATTTATTTATATATTTGTTTATTTATTTATATATTTGTTTATTTATTTATATGTTTGTTTATTTATTTATATGTTTGTTTATTTATTTATATGTTTATTTATTTATTTATATATTTGTTTATTTATTTATATATTAGTTTATTTATTTATATATTTGTTTATTTATTTATATATTTGTTTATTTATTTATATATTAGTTTATTTATTTATATATTTGTTTATTTATTTATATATTTGTTTATTTATTTATATATTTGTTTATTATTTATATGTTTATTTATTTATTTATATGTTTGTTTATTTATTTATATATTAGTTTATTTATTTATATATTTGTTTATTTATTTATATATTTGTTTATTTATTTATATATTAGTTTATTTATTTATATATTTGTTTATTTATTTATATATTTGTTTATTTATTTATATATTTGTTTATTTATTTATATATTTGTTTATTTATTTATATATTTGTTTATTTATTTATATATTTGTTTATTCATTTATATATTTGTTTATTCATTTATATATTTGTTTATTTATTTATATATTTGTTTATTTATTTATATATTTGTTTATTTATTTATATATTTGTTTATTTATTTATATATTTGTTTATTTATTTATATGTTTGTTTATTTATTTATATGTTTGTTTATTTATTTATATATTTGTTTATTTATTTATATATTTGTTTATTTATTTATATATTAGTTTATTTATTTATATATTTGTTTATTTATTTATATATTTGTTTATTTATTTATATATTTGTTTGTTTATTTATATATTTGTTTGTTTATTTATATATTTGTTTGTTTATTTATATATTTGTTTGTTTATTTATATATTTGTTTGTTTATTTATATATTTGTTTGTTTATTTATATATTTGTTTATTTATTTATATATTTGTTTGTTTATTTATATATTTGTTTATTTATTTATATATTTGTTTGTTTATTTATATATTTGTTTATTTATTTTTTATATTTGTTTATTTATTTATATATTTGTTTATTTATTTATATATTTGTTTATTTATTTATATATTTGTTTATTTATTTATACATTACTGTTGCAAATTTGTGGTAATTACAAAAACTGGGCTGGTGATGAATTGCACAAATGAGAAAGCACTTGCATAGCACAATAACAATTTCTGTATAACAAAAAAGCAGTAACAAATAAGCAATAACACGTGTTAGCGTGGCGAAGCGATTTGTACGATGGTCGCAACATGTCTGTTGTAAGCAGCCAGCGAGAGCCGCGACGATTCCCGAAGCGCCGAAATCAGTGCAATATGTGTGATAAGCAGTACAGAGCAGTGGAGCGCGAATTTATTTATAGATATGGAGAGTGGAGAGGGGGTAAGATTCAATATAGGTTTGAATAGGTTTAAGTGTCAATAAGTAAGAGCGACTATAAGTCTTGCGTATATATGAGCAAATCTCTGGAGCTTTTAACCTTACTATTAATGATTTTTTACACACAATTTTAATATAATTAAACTAATTTCAATAGTTTTAAGTGGGCTTATGATATTCCTTGAGGGATAATTATGCATGCAAATTACTTGATAAAGATATTCAAAAATATATTTTGTATCAAAGAAATATAGACGTATTGAATAATATGAATGATATTTTCGTACTACTTAAAATTAAAAAGATATAAGTATCCAAATATTGTTATAAACTTTTCCTGTTATAAACTTAGTTATTTTAAAATTAGTACCTAAAATATGTTAATGCTGTTTTGAGCGTATTGATCATAAAGCTACCGGTACATTGAAGATGTGCTTGTTTTATTTGTATATACAGTACAATGTTTTCTGGTTTCTATAAGGATTTTAAAAAGATATAATGAAACGAACAAAAAGAAATGTCGCATCCGAAACGTTTATGAACACTGTCAGACTTTACTAAAATGTGTCGAGTAATTCATTAATACATAATATTTAACTAAATTTATAAGTCATGTATGCATATTCATACATTTTTTACATAAATGTATGCATACTTATAAATTTTTTAAATCCGTTACTTCTTCAAATAAAAGAAAAGGTTTTATATACATATTAACTAATTTGAATATAAAAAATATTCGAAGTACATACGAGAAAAATTTCATTTTTATACAATCAAAACAGTTTAAAAATAGAAATATTACTAAACCATCATTTTTTAAATCTGGTTCAATATTTCATATATAATAAACAATAATATATTGAGTATCGAGTTTGTCAAACAAAGAAATTATTCATAGAATAAAAGTATAGAAATTCTAAACTCTTATACATATGATATTTTATTCTGGCTATTACTTGCATAGGCACGTACTTACATCTTGTTCATGAGTGAATAGTTACAATTTAGAGTACCGCGAAGTCATATATAAAAAATTAGAGCTGTGCTTCTAAATTCATTTTTATGAAATGAAAGGCATGACTAATATGTGCGAAATGCATGAGTGTGTTTGTGAGTTAGTGTATGCAGCGAGTGTAACCATTTAAGAGTAGTGAGATATATAGTGTATATAGTGTATAACGAATGCATGTCTGTATGCGAGTGTGTAAGATAATTCCATTTCTTTATGTAAATCTTCGTGAGTTCTTTACGTAATTGAAGATTTGGCAGTGTAGAGATGTTGAAGCAAAGATCATGTAAATATAGTATTATAGTTGTTGGCAAAGTTGAAGTCTATTGTAACGAGATTGAAGTTATTCGAAGTAGCAAATGAAGTTGAGTGGATGATCCTCAGTGAAATTAGCAGATGTATTTATCCTCTCTCTCTCTCTCTCTCTCTCTCTCTCTCTCTCTCTCTCTCTCTCTCTCTCTCTCTCTCTCTCTCTCTCTCTCTCTTCTCAGCAATGTTCTTCCTGCCAGCGAGCGTTAGTCTAATAAGCAACCCGCGCAGCCTTAAATTATACGCGGCTAACGACACGTGCATTGATACTTACGGAGAAACGTTTCACATGGTACATCTCGGCTTTCGTCTCCTCACGTAGAAATTACAATCATAGATCCTCGAATGAACACATTCGCGCTCGGTGCTGTGAAACACGCAATGATACACTTTATCAGTACGGTCAATTCTTCAACAAGTTTCTCGCGTATATTTTCCGATTTCCCAGAAACTACAGGGCTTGAACAACTTTTTAGTTGCGAACAGCGAGAGGCTTACTACTGCTTGGTTACGAACGGTCAACCTATTTCGCAACGTCCCAGAGGCCTCGTTCTGCATACATTGAAGGTATCTCTTCTAACAGTCCCTGGGCGAGCCCTATCCACATGGTACACAAAAAAGATAGCAAATGGAGGATTTGTGGTGACTATCGTCGTTTAAATTCTGTGACAGTGCCGAACAGGTTCCTTGTTCCGCACTTACACTATTGCTCTTCCAATCAGCGCGGTAGAAAGAGTGTTATCATCATAGTTAATTAATATCCCATTGAAGTAGTACGATTTTGGTTTTTCATTAATCAAATGTAAAATCTTCAGAGGCAGGTCAGCAGACTAATCAATAAAAATTTAACTTTTTCTAATCATCATATAGGACATTCTTTCCATACCATTAAATTTTCCAGTTCAAAAGTATAAGTTTTTGAACCTACCTTACTGTCCAATCATATTGTAGGTGAATAATAACGAGAATTAAATTGAATTAAAAAAATGATGTGCCATTTTTTTAAGGACCGTCATTTATTTTAGATAACACACTTTATGGTGATAGTTTATAGTGCTATACTAACAAGAAGAGTGGCAGGTAACAGATATGGATAAAACTCTGAAAATTATTTTTTGACACCAAATAAGGACACAATTCATAGGTTATTTATCTAAACAAGCCTTGGTTGCTAAGATATTTACCGACTTTCATCGATTTTGTACCTAATGTGTATGACTATATAAATCGTTTTTAGTATATATAGATATATATTGCGTATATAAAGATTGATAAATATCTCAAATTAAGAGAGGATTAGGATAAATAAGCGCTTATTAAGGGAACAGGCCTTGGTTAAACCCAAAAAAAAGCTATTGTTTTGAGCCCAGAAAACTTTTTATGTTTAAAAGCAATCATTCTGAAAATTTGTATGCTATTAATACTTAATAATATCTAAAATTTACTCTCTCTCTCTCTCTCTCTCTCTCTCTCTCTCTCTCTGCACGAGCGATTGCTGATTGGGCCGAGGGCGTTACCCTCAGACTGAATAAGACCAAGACTAAAGCTATTGTTTTCGGTTCATGCAGATACATCAACGCTCTTGAGTAACAAGGTATGCCGGAAATCAGTCTGGGAGATGGCGTCTTTGTCCCATT